>CALNXI010002776.1:44612-57112 GCA_942486025.1 Porites evermanni
GATAAACATGTTCTCAAATCTCACCTAGTCGGTGGGCGTTCCTTTGAACGGTGTTATTATTAATTTGGGCAGTTTTGCTGTGGTTGAACGGGCTTCTTTCTCCAGTTCCAGCCGTTTATGGGTCGCCTGTAATTCTGCATCAATTTTCTCCTGCCACAGAAGTCGTTCGTGCTCTTCTTGTCCCAAACGCAACTCAGTTAAACGGCGCTCCTCTTCTCGCTGTTGTTCTTGTTTGGCTTCAAATCGTTTTCTTTCCATTTCCTCGTCTATTTCCTCTTGTCTGTTGTTTAAGAACTTCGCAAGCTTTTCTTTGTCCACAAGAAATGTGGAATACCTGGCCTTCACGTCCTTCTTCCATTGTCTCACCAATCGGGAAGATACACCATGATCTATTTTTAATTCCTCCGCTTGCGAAATAAGAGCCGATAGCTTGCCCACGATTTTCTCCGCTCGTCTGTTGGCAATATCCACTTCCGTGTAATCTCCTAGCTTAAATAGCTCGCCCGTTTCGTCCAGAAAGTACTTGAGTTTGTGTATTAGGGAACATTTCTGGGTCCACTGTTAGTCTTGTTATGACGTAGGTAACTGCTTGCCTAATTGCATATTGTCTCATACAAAATTAAAACTTTTGCGAATGATGTAGTATTGTATTCATGGTGGTATCGAGTCACTAATAATGCAAATCCTGACAAATGACAAGAAGATCTGCACAATTAAGAACAGTGGGAACATCGATGGCAAATGGAGTTTAATCACTTAAAATAGTCTACGAAACAAAATCCAGGCACCAAAACAGAATTATACATTTTGTGAAACTGAACTGGAATAAGTCGAATCTATCTAGTGTTTAGGAGTTATCGTACATTAATAGTATAGTATTACTAAGTTAAAATGGTTCGTTCAAGCATATCGCACCACTCTCAAGTAACGATAATTAACTTTCTTCTATTAAGCAGCTTTACCTTTATGACTACGTTTTCATTCTTGTAACGTTAGTATACTTCATTAATTAAAAAAAATGTTGACTGAAACACTGTTTCAACATTTTAGCGAACACAGGCCTTCTAGAAATCACTAGTAGGCGATGGATTTGGGTTTTGACGACGAAAGATGTCAGGACATAATTATATGGTTCTCCCTTAATGTACTAATAAAATTCAAACGTGAAACTTATGAAAGAGTGCATACTTGAAAAAATATTGTAGATAAATGTTTGAAAAAAGTTAATAAATGTGAAAAGCGGGTAAAACTTCAAGGCAAAAGGCCTAATTAAGCAAGCTTTAAGCTGAATAAATAAGACAAAATAAGGAAAATACGAATTAATTAATAGAAGCTAAAAACAAAAAAACAAACAAAAAAGTTCTTTAAAATCTAGCTTAATGTCTGATTTCTCACATGATAACTGCTACGCAACGCTCCCTAAGTATTTTCACTCCAAAACTATACAAAGAAAGTCTCTTAATAAGATACATATTTGGACAATGCAATCAATTTTGCCAGTTGTTAGCGAACATGGACTTTCCAGAAATCACCAGAGGCTGTTGGACTTGAAAGGCCATCATCGCAACGAAAATCAGGTGGGTTTGTCAACCAATAATTCCCTGGAATGTAAGCAGGGAATTTATACAGTCTCTCCTGATCTCTCCTGTCCCCCCATTTGCCTTCCATAGACCATCCCCACTGTTGACAAGTTCCCGCCATCCGTGAGTTGTCATTTTCCATTCTGACATATGAGCCACACGAGGCGGGCTGGGCATCCGTTTGACCGCTAAAGTATTGGACTACAGCTTCACCAGTGCTGTTACCGGCAGTGGTCACGTGGAACGTACGTCCATTGTTTTTACCGCAGTGGAATCTCAGTTGGGTGAAGGACAAGTTTGTTCTCAGCTCATTCATGGCGGTTTTTGTGAGAACCATCTGATCACTGGTTATTCCACGGTATGAGGTCTTGACTGGCAGCTGAGAGGGGGGAGTTGGGCCAATCACAATGTTGGAAATGAGGAGCCAACCTCCTGAAATGAAGAGTTGCATGGTCTTATACATTTCTGAATAAGGAAAAACATTGTTTTTAAAGGTAAAGGTACACTTTAGAGAAAAACTGACTAGGCAGCAAACAACGTCAATCTGAATAATTCTTTTTAGAATATACTAAATAAAACAGTGTATAGTGATTTTCGCGCGCTCTGATTGGCTGCTCAATCTCGGAATATCCTGTACTAAACACTGATTCACCTCCAGTTCCTCCAACGAAGCGTTACGAGCAAAATGGTTTCCCGATTTGCTGCGGTAATAAACAAAGAAATTTCACAAATAATTAAACAAGCTGTTCCCGAAATACACGAAGAAGGTGAAAAAAGTCGGTTTGGAAGTTTTGACAGGTAAAGCTTTGTCTGTTTGACTTTAATTTATCGAAGAGGATCGAGCATTTGACGATTGTCTGGGTGGAGTGACGTATTTGAACTGTATATGTGATTGAGATGGAGGAGTGTAAAGGTAAAAAAACTGACTTTTTAGACGAATAGCTGGTTCAGTAAGGACTTCAAAAGTAACACACTACATTAGCGCTGCATTTTTGAAGGTATGATGTATCTGATGTATCAGAACGAGATCGAGTGCTATATTTTTGCAGTTCAATTGCCGATCAACACCATGTGAAGTCCGGTAAATCACGGCACTTTAAGGCTTTTTTTTTTCGAATTAACGATTCTTTGGGAGGAGCATTTGACTATTACATAGAGCTTATGTAATGGAGAAATTGAACACAGGACAGGTTGTTTTAAAAAGTTTAAATGCGCCGGGGTTTCGAGGGGTTGCCCAGGGTATGTTGAAGGGATCGAGACCCTCAATCGAGTTGATCGGCACATTACCTCGACTTTAGAAATAGGAAGAGTGTATTTTTATGTTATTATCAAACCACCACCTATTTCTTTCACTGTTTACAGAACGCAAGAAAATATACATGGCCATAATAATAATAATAATAATAATGAAAATGAAGAAAAGATCGTCGCAGTGAACGCAATTTATGCAATTGCGTAAAGAAGCCTGAAAGCATGAGGCTCTACCAACTAAGCTATGAAGCCACTGACGTCAGTGGCTTCATAGCTTAGTTGGTAGAGCATCGCACCGGTAATCGCGAGGTCACGGGTTCAAACCCCGTTGAAGTCCTGAATTTTTTTCACGCTTCTTTACGCAATTGCATAAATTGCGTTCACTGCGACGATCTTTTCTTCCTTTTCATTCCATTTCCGCAGTTCATATATGATTTATTTCAGATATCATTAACAATAATAATAATTATAACTTTATTTATTTCGCGCTCATATCCTAAGCTCATGGCGCTTTACAATGTAAAAAAGGGGAAAACGAAATAATTTACATATCACAAGCATATCAAAAATCTATTTATAATCATTATATTACAGGTCTTAAAATCATAAAGTTTACAAAAACAATGACCCACTCTCTAAAAATTGCCTAAAAAGATATGTTTTCAATTCTTTCTTAAAACCAGTTAAAGATGGTGACTTACGCAAATCTAATGGTAGTGAATTCCACAGTTTATGGGCACACACTGAAAAAGCCTTGTCCCCGTAAGTTTTCGTGATTGATCGACGTTGGTCTAACAGCTGCTTAGATGCGGACCGCAAGTCCCTGGAATGCGATTGATAACTCATTCTGTTCGCCAGATAGGTAGGGAAAAGGTTGTTAAGTGATTTGAAAACTCGCAAAAGAATTTTAAAAACGATACGACAACTAACCGGAAGCCGGTGAAGGTCAAATAAGACAGGCGTAATGTGATCAAATTTACGAGTCTGAGTAACAATTCTGGCGGCAGTGTTCTGAAGGTATTGAAGCTTCTTCAACTGCATTTTACTACAGCCGTAGAGTAAGGAATTGCAATAGTCTAGTTTAGATGTTTTGAAAGCATGCACAGCAATTTCACTCGACTCCCGTGTGAGATATTTTCTAATCTTTGAAAAGTTCCTAAGCTGGTTAAAAGATGATCTGCAAATGTCTGAGCCGTGCACGTCGAATAACATGTGGTCATCAAGTACTAATCCCAGACTCCTAGCATTGACAGTGGTTGTCAGCCTTTCATTACCGATACTAAAGTAGTTGAAAAGTGGACGAGTATGGTACTTCGAGTAAATAGGCATAATTTCTGTTTTGTCGTGATTGAGTTTCAGCTCGTTTACGTCCATCCAACGACATATATCAGTGACTCAGTTCTCTACACGCAGCCTTGCAAAATCGACATCACATCCTTTGAACGATATGTAGAGGTGAGTATCATCAGCATAGAAATGATAAACGATACCATGACTACGTATTATCTCAGCAAGTGGTGCAGTGTACAATAGATACAAAATGGGACCTAGAACAGAGCCCTGCGGAACGCCCAGAGTCAGTGGACGATTTTGTATCATTAATTTCGACAAACTGAGATCGGCCAGTCAGATAAGAATGAAACCACTGCAGAACAGTTCCCGTGATACCAAACAAGTTCTCCAGAAGCGAAAGTAGCAAAGAATGATTAGCTGTGTCGGTTTCTTCAGTAGCAGACGCAACGAAGCAATCTTAAGATCCTCTGGCATCGATCCAGTCGACAGCGACAGATTGATTACCGTTTTGAATACCGGGACAAGAGCCGAATAGCAACTTTGCATTATGGTTGCTGGTAGGGGGTCAAGTTTACAAGACTTGATAATGGCACCTCAGATCAGTTTCAAGACGTCATCATCAGTGACCAAATCAAACTCACTTAACCGTGACAGGCAGGCCGACATGGCCAGACCAGAGGAGTGAACAAGTCCACTTTTCCTAAGTACAAGCTCTTCACGAATCCTTTCTATCTTGGCAGTGAAAAAATCTGCAAAATCATTAGCAAGTTGTTGATCATTATCTGCGGAAGGATAATGCTTCTCAGTTTGACTTTGCAGTAGCTTATCTATAGATCAAAAGAGAAGCCTGGTGTCATGAGCGTTGTCCCGGATAACCGACGAATAATAAAATTCCTTGGCTTTGTATAGCATTGTATTCACAACACTACATTGCTCTATGTAGCTCAATCTGTCCGACTCAAGGCGGCTAGAGCGCCATCTGCGCTCTAACCTGCGCCTCTTCCTCTTCCCATTGCCAATGTCCTCGTTATACCAGGGGACGTTTGGACGAAGGACAATGGTCCGAGATTTCACTGGAGCCAATATGTCCATGGTATCACGCAAGACGTTATCATACCTGTCAACTATCAACTCCAGGGAGAGATCACTGACATCTGCTCGCAGGCCTGAAGAGATTATTATCTTATAAAAGGCCTCAAAATCAAAGTTCCTGAGCCGGCGGCTAACAACAGACTTTCGCTCATTGAGCGGTTTCTGAAGATTCAGCTGAAAGCAATTAGCTTTGTGGTCAGAAATTAACTGCTCCATTACAACAAGTTCATTGACTTTCAAAGCCTCCGCGTCCATCCTAGAGATAACAAGGTCTGAAATATGACCACTCCTATGGGTGGGAACAGTCACATGTTGTTTCAGGTTAAACAAGTCCAATAAACTGCCAAACTGTGCCGCATATCTGTCAGCCGTATCGTCCATGTGGAAGTTATAGTCGCCAATGATGAGCAGCTCTTCTGAGAAAACAACAACTTCTTCCAGAAAACTACTGAGTTTTGAAGTCGCGTTGATGTCAGTGCCTTCGTGGATATGAATAAATACTGAGACTAATTAGACGAAGCGAGTGTGGCTCACGCAATTTTTTTTTTTACCGTTATAGTCCAGTATCAAAGCAACACTTTGAAAAAAACAATATTTTAGCTTACCTGTATCATTTAAGTAACACAATGACTACAAATGACTATAAATGAGCCAAAATTGTCATTTATATATCTCCAATCTATCGCGTGACGTCTTGTTATTTGTGACCCTAAATTTTAGGTCAGATTGCGATTTTATGGAAATTCAGTCGGCGCTCGCTCGAAAACTTTACAAGATCCCAGAAAAAAAAAACCGGTAACTTTTAAGGACTGTATTTTAGTAATTAATAGTAGTAATACCAACGATTTTCAGGCACTACAACATGCCTTTCCATCGCGATGATTTAACCCTACTTTTGCATGTCCTTGAAGGGCTGCCAAATGTTCCTTCAAATTTCGAGTTTATTTCTTAAAAAAATAAGCTGAGACGAAAACTTTCCATATATTTTAATAAAACAAGGCTCCTACTGAATAGTTATAGCAAAAGAAGACTGGCTGCTATGTTTTAGACCGAACACGATTATTTTGAACATAGTGAAATTTTGAGCTGGCGCATAGCCAAATACGGCAAAATTATTGTTAACGGTTTATTTCAAAACAAAAGCGTATTTCAAAACACTAGTTCCATTTTACTGAAGTACCTTAGCCTTTCCCTGGACAAAAAATGAGCCGAATCGATTTTTTGACTGTGGCCAAGAATTTTCGATTTTTGTTTGATTTTTACTGACATTCACTCATAAGACCTTTACGAACTTACTTTTATCTGAAAATATTTCAAAATTCTATTAGGTTTGATTAGTGAAAGGCCAAGACAAACCCCAAAACACAACAGTTAATATTAATTTATGCAAAAAGTAATATTTACAATAACTCTTGGACTAACGTTCTATTTAATAATCGCCAACCGTCAAAAGTTATAAATTTAACCGTCAACCGTCAAAACTGGGAAAAATTAACCGTCAACCGTCATAGCTACTACCCATTGAGACCCTCATGATACTTGGGCAACGGTGTTTTAACCCAAATGTAACAAGCCTGGGGCTGCAATAGAGCAAACATTGCCAATTTGTCAACTGCGCCACCCATTCCTCGACTTTACCGTTGAGGTACTGCTTATGTGCCGCACCCAGCTGCTTCCGTCGTTGCGGGAGAATGTTGATTGCTGTTTCTTCAAAGATGCTTTTAGCGGTCTCTTCCTTATCAGGCTTTATGACAAGCCAACATTTTCCAGCATTAGAATAGTATCTTAAGTCCGGTCCAGCCACTATCAACTCGTCCCACCACACCCTGATGTCCTGTAGCGATCCACAGCCTCTCACATCATCTGAAAACCAGCATTGACGGCTTGTTTCACTGCTTGTAAGCGAGAGATAAGTGGCTGTAAACTGAGGGGATATATGCACTTTACTAGGGGATCGCCTTGCGTAGTGCCCTCAGCAGAAAGAAGCTCTTTACCCCCCGTTACAATGAAAAGTCGTGCTGGTGCTCAGTAGGTATTGATTGCCGGACAAAGAACCCTGATGTTATGAAGGGTTTTGCTCGATTTAGTGAGTTGCAGGCGTTTGACGCATCCACTATCAACACTACATTGGTCTCCTCGTGCTAGAATAAGCTGTGCATTAATTGCGTGCACTGCTTCCTTACTCCGGGATTTGTGACCTGGGCAAAGCTGAAGCGAGCCACTCGACTCTAGTGTATCTTGTTTTGTCACCTTTGTTACGCACTTTCCAATAATTCTTCTGATTACTTCCCCCAGTGCTATTGGCTGGACTTCACCGTTACCCTTATCCATCGGGATTACACGGCGACTAGAATTGGCTCTAAAGTCGTGAGATCAATGTACTCCGAACGGTCAGCGTTACAAGGGCGTCGCACAAACTTGAGTCAGATTTCTTGAAAGACTTGTTAGCAAGGATCCTTTGAAAGCCATTACCGTCCACATTCGAGGGACCTCCAGAGCCTTTAGTTCTTATTGCTGCTTCTCTAATCATCTCACCAGTTATTTCATTATAAGCTGACTTGTACACCTCCTCAACTGGACCAAATAGCATCGATCCCAGTGATACTCTCTTCCTACCATTTCCGTTGTGGGTTTTTTGATGATGTCATTTCCATGGCCCGTCTCTTCTCTGTTCATTTGCTCAGTTCATTTTAGCTACAAACTTGGAGAAAAATGTCGAGAAAAATGCACCTCGTATGTCTAATTTTAGAATACTTCCCTCTAAAGCCCGGCTCACTCAAAAAACATTGACCAGGGAGAGGTGGGGGTAGGGGTCATCATGATGCCAAATTGGGTCTCCTGCGAGGAAGAAACTGCAAAATTCTTAACACTTTTTTGTCTAAGATTGTAGACATCTTGAGAGCGTTTACTGCGGCAGTGCTTCTGGTCTGTTGTTCACTCCCTTTATCACATTCACGTAATGACAATAATAACAATAATAATAATAATTATTATTATCATTATAATTCTTATAAAATCCTAAGAAGATACCAGTTAGGCGGAGAGGGGAAGTCAACCATTCAGTTACTGTTTACGGATGACTTGAAGCTGTACTCGGGAAAGATAAACGTGGTCTTGATTCACAGTTTTTCAGAGGCCATACCGATATTTTTCAATCGCCTCAAAAGTGTTTTTCCTTGTCTGATCGCTACAAAATTTTCACCAGTAATTGGCTATGGATTGAAATTTGTGAAAATGTAGTTTTAAGTAAAGTCGATATTACTATGACAACAATACAAAAAAAACTTTAAAATTGATAAAAGCCGAATTTTTTCTGATCTAGACCAGCTACTGAAAATCCAACAATAGAAACTTAAAGTTTGGTGTTTGGCAAACAATCTCCGCAAGACGTAAAAAATTCTGTATGTTTGAATTCGACTAAAACGAAAATATGTTTCAAACCGTAAATTTTCAATAGCCGTGATAGATTATTTAATAAAACCGTTACAAATGACTCAAATTATTCTTAAGTGTGGTCGAATGCTGCTTAATATCATATTATGATGCTAGGAAATTTTGGTGTATTTTCGTTCTTGCGATCTTGAAAACTAACCCGTTTTCTCAGCACCTGTCTAAGCGCAACTTCATTTAAAATTTGGACTTTTAGCGCTTTTTTGTATATCTCTGAAACGACTCGAACGAATTGTTTAAAAATCTCTTCACATAATCTTCATAATGTATATAATAATGTCTGAAACTTTCATTGAGATTGATTTTGTGGCTGCTAGCCAGCCCAGGACCGCGCGGTAGTGTAATTTTCGCGCCCTTTTGGGGTCAGGTGACCAAGCCGTTATTTCTAAGTTTCATGATCGTTAGCTCGGCGGTCAGAGATTACTTCGCTCGCTAGTTCAGCGATGAATTTTGGTTTTTCTGGACAAATTTATAATAGGCTCACAAGGTATTAATCTTTCTTTCGTTTCCTCTTTTATTTGGTTTATTATTTCGCCTGTTGTAATTTTCTAGCTAAGTTTGTATTCGTATTTGTTTACTTAGTACATTTCTCGTCGCATGTAATTAATATCTTTCAATTGTATTTTCCTTTCTAGTTTTACGTCAACCTTATCTACTTGTCAGTAAAACAACAGCCGTTTTTCAGTGTTAGAATTCACCGCGTTTGAGTTGTTGTCTCAATGTGGTCACAGATTTATTGCAACATCTTAAAATTTCAAGACAAACGTATCCTACGAACCTGTCAAAAATCTGCGTTACAACATTCACTGTTTTGAGGTTATGCTAATTATTCCAAGATAATACGCACTATACATACCTCCATGACTAAGACATTTTAGTTTGAATTTATCGCATCTTTTGAATGTAAAACATTGGCAATACTCACACTGAAATGTATGATATATGATATATGTATTGTCCGCATTAATTTGGAAAAACTAGCATAACGTCAAAACAGTGAATGTTGTAGCGCGGATTTTTGACGGGTTCGTAGGATAGGTTTGTCTTGAAATTTCAAGCTGTTGCAGTGAATCAATCTTAATGAAAGTTTCAGATCTCATTATATACATTAGGAAGATTATGTGAAAAGATTTTTAAAAAATTCGTTCGAGTCGTTTCAGAGATATACAAAAAAAAACGCTTTAAGTCTAAATTTTGAATGAAGTTGCGCTTAGACAGGTGCTGAGAAAACGGGTTAGATTTTAAGATCGCAAGAACGAAAATACACCAACATTTCCGAGCGACGAAATATGATATTAAGCGGCATTCTGACGCTACTTAAGAATAATTTGAGTCATTTATAACGTTTTTATTAAATCATCTATCACGGCTATTGAAGATTTAAGGTTTGAAATATATTTTCGTTTTAATTGAATTAAAACACACAGAATTTTTTATTTCTTACGAAGGTTATTTGCTAGACACCAAACTTTAAGTTCCTAGTGTTGGATTTTCAGTAGCTGGTCTAGATCGTGCAAACATTAGGCGTTTATCAATTTCAAAGTTTTTTGTTTATTGTTGTCATAGTAAGATCCATTTTACTAAAACCCTCATTTTGACAAATTTCAACCTATAGTCAATCACTGGTGAAAATTTTATAGCCATCAGAGAAGGATAAAATCACTTTTAAAGCGATTGAAAAATATCGGTATGGCCTCTGAAGAACTACATCGAAACACCTTAATTTAAAACGCTGGACTACCTGCAAGAGTTATTAATTGCATCTGAGCCGCAAGGAGTGTATTTGATAAATCGTTATTGACACAGTGATTGTATTTTTAGAATTTTATACAATTTTTAATGTGGTATAGTGCTTAATCCTTACTTCAAATATTTTTGTAAATTATGTACGTATTTTTAAAGTTGAATAAAATTGTTGTTTATTACTTAAAAAAGAAGATACTGCATTAATAAACTGTACATAAATTAGGTAATCAGTTTTGTTAGGGTTATAAGAGCGACGGTCAGAAAATATCGACCATCGAGTGGCAAGAGTTTTGTCCATAAATAACTTTTAGGTAGATAAGTAATCTGATGTAAGTTGTTCTCGCAAAAAGCCTCTTATTTTCGAGAAAAGTAAGTATATCAGTTTTCGTGGTCGGAGTGTCAAAATGGCTGTATTTTCAACCCAAAATTTGCTAACATCAACTCTCCTCGCGTTCGCAAATAAAGCCGCAAGGAGAAATTTGGACACTTTTCATCAATAGAGCAACTCTTCTTCTTCCACTAGAAGATACTTTCAAAGCAATATCAAGACTCGTTGAACTAACATAATTCAGAAACGAAGAACAGGTTTTTACGGTGACAAAAACTTTAATCAAGGAGTTGTTTTCTGCGGCATTTTTCTTCTTGTTGTATAGCTCCAAATTTTCCCGGTCCTCGTTTATTCACACATTTAGACATTCATCTAAAACATATCTGAGAATTGGCTTGGGTTCCTTTAGGCAGCCTCCAAACGAAAGCATCAAAGTCCGGTAAAAATAGTGAAGCGTGACCAAAATAACTTATTTAACGACTCCAAGTTTCCTCGATCGTAAAGTAAGAAGACGAAATATCTTCCTGTTCCGTAATCCTTAGCGAATTACCATTGTTAAAGTCCATATTTTTCGATAAAAAGTGAGTACCAGATAAAGCACGTTTGACTTTTTCCTCTTCAAAATACTGTCGGGATCGAAAATGTTACTCTTTCAAGAATTGCGTTGCGTTACTACCGTGATTCCGTGACCGTCATTTTAACGGCTTCGTCTCTTCAAACGTACGTTATGTCACGTGCAGTCACGGAACAGATTGTCACGCAGAGTCGCCGTCTAGTAGGGTTCAGCGTTTCAAAATGGCTAAAATTGACCCAGTTTCACCTTTTTACCCCACTCTTTGACTGGAAAAAGAAATTTTGCAATTGGAAAACCAACAAGAAGTACAAAAAAACGAGCCTTTAGGCTGTTAGTCTACTTTTGAGCGTTTCGAAAGTGGAAGTGTTTACACAATTACCGCCGGCCTACCATGAAAATTCCTGAACTTCGATGGTGTCTTACGGAGATTACATTCAATAACCCAAGCCAATTCCCAGGTATGTTTTAAATGAATGTCTAAATGTGTGATTTAATAAGCATTAAGAGAATTTGGGGTTATACCACATGTTAAATATTGCCGTCGAAAATGAGTAGCGAACTTAAGTTTTTGTTAACCTGAAAACTTATCCCTCATTTTTGAATTATTTAAGTACGACGAGCTTCGCTATTGCCCTGAAAGTATCTTTTAGTGGAAGAAAAAGAATTTTTCTGTTCATGGAAAGAGTCCAAATTTGTCCACGCGGCTTCGTTTGCGAACGCGAGGAAAGTTAATGTTAGCGAATTTCAGGTTAAAAATTAGGGCAGTCTGTAGCCTGAATTTCATCTGATTTAATACTTCGAGTTGTTATTACTCCCTCAGTAGGCACCTTAAGCAACAGACGTCGCCGGCCTCACGACGGCAACTGGAAACGTGACATTTCTTTGGAGATGTCACTGCGCATGTACAACACGTTGTGACATGAAGTTGTCCTGAAGTCGAGAACGTGAGAACGTGGGGTTTCACGTCGCGACGAAAACGTGATTACTTAATCTTTTGTTTTGATCCCTTTTAGCTTACTTTTGTGCTATTTTGATGCCGAACTATGCACAATGATTGCCTTTATGCTTAAAACAATGTTTTGTAAGTATTCTTGGACTCATTTTTTTTTTACTGAAAAATTGTTCTTCGCATGTCAAACTAGCCTTCAGCGAACAGGTTGCTTTCATTCAACGTAATGGCGCGTGG
>CALNXI010002776.1:62112-63969 GCA_942486025.1 Porites evermanni
TTTACCGTATGAGTAATAACAAACATTTATACTTTAAGCTGCTTCAAGCCACAGGCAAACCGTTATTACAAATCATTATTGAAAAGAAAATGTTATCAAAAGTGCTATTTACGGTATTAGAGTTCTGAAAACATAATTACTTAAATTCGCATAATATCAATAACTTCATAGGGACACCTCGAAAATCCAGAGATTTTAAGCCGGAAGTTTGAGAACTTAAATATTTGTCTGTTACCTCTTATTTGAAATCCTATAAAAACGAACATGGTGACCGTCGTAAAAAAGTGTTTTAGTTCTTTTTGGTTTATAAGGTGTTTTCTTAACGTTTTGATAATAAAGTTCAGATATAACGCGCACTCTGATTGGTTGAAAAAGCATGGTTTATGGGAGTATAAAACAAGGAGTTAAAACTGTCACACCATCTGTGAATCACACCATGCGGTGGTTTTCAAGATCAAAGTTTCGCATTTCAGGGTTAAAAATAAACTATTAAAAGACACAAATGGAAAGGGAAAGTTCAAATGAATGCTTCGTTTTCTTTTAGTGAAATGAGGAAAGATTTTGGTAACGAAATCGTCCTTCGAGGATTTCAACGATGTTTTCTTCACGGCGGAGCGCAACATGTCTTGTTTTGAAATTCAGCCAAGGCAGCGAAGTTTTTGAAGACGTTTCAAAGACAGTTTTTGCTCTATGGTCAGGAAAAATACGTTTTCGTGCATACATAAATGTTTCAAAAATGTTTTATAAATTTTTGTCCTTGGCGCTAAAGAATAATTACAAAATGCACCTCGATTTGAGATGGGTTTTGTGCTCAATTTTTCGATGCGCTAATCCGATTTACTTGCTTTTAGGGATTAACCTCTTAGTTTTTGAATATACATTCAAGACATAACTTCTCTGTCTTATTGTCTTGAGTTTGTTCATTCATACAATTAGCTCTAAAGACGACCGCGAGACTACAGCATCATTTTTGCGAAAACATCGGTGAATCTTATCTTACTTTCAGGTTCAGTTTTTGGGCTTTTTTCGATCGGAATTAAGCTGAAGCAGTTGTTTTCAAATTGTCATGTTAATGACGTCCAGGTTTTTATGGGTCGTCAATTCGGTAGGATTTAAAAGCCCTTTTACATTTGGAAACTGATTTTTGGACCTAAACAGTACATTTCTTCTGCATTCAAATTCAAAGAAAGTTTAGCTGGTTTCACTTTGTGATAACTTTGATGCATTGACAGCTTTGACAGCTTTTGGCTTATTCAACCAATCAAATCATCTGGCCCATTCTAAAATGGATTGTGATTTGGCTAATTTAAGCGTCTTTTATGAGGGTGTAGCTAGAACACGATGACTTCACTTTCGTTCGCTTTGGAATAAACTTTGTTTTGGAAATTAAAAATAAATGCGTGGGGAATTTAACGGATTCTTTATCCCATAAAACAAATAAAGAAGACGTCTTGACTGTCGTCTGTTCTGTTTTAGAGCACTTAGGAAGTGGCTAAAGCACTCATGAAGTAAGGAGAAACACTCGACAACATCTACTGTTTCGCCCTTCACTTCGTTGGTGCTCTAGCCTCTTGCTGCGTGCTTTACAACAGAACAGAGAATAGTAAAGGCTTCTTTATTTGTTAAGTAAAAAGCCATGGTTGGTGTTCAATCAGTAGAACTTACCTTAACAGGTCCATAATAAGAAGATCCTTTCATCTTTTTGAAGCTTTCCGGCGTCATCTTCCGTGTTTTGTTGTTCAGCTCACAAAGTCGTTTTGCAATATCTGCACCAGGACGAACATTAAATGACTTGCAGCTGTTATTTCTGAGGCATTTTTGGTGACATTCAAACTCATCAGCAACAGTAGACGCATT
>CALNXI010002777.1:0-47340 GCA_942486025.1 Porites evermanni
CACCTGTGTATTTTACAATGCAAAAATAAAGAACGCCCTGGCAACTTAGTAAAGTCTTTTGAGAAATGCACTCTATGCAAACAGCAACAATTTACTTCCAGTTGGAGGGGCCATGAAGAGGAACAATGTGTTATTCACAGGCCGGGGCCGCTCCTGGTTGCTCTATCACTCCATGCATTATTCCGTCTCGGCTGAAATATTTCCTGTCGTTGCTCTTTAATTCCAGCCCCCTCAAAAAGAGCATTATGCCAATATTCCAACTCGAAAATTTTCGTTATTCCATTATTCCACTCCAAAATAGGTCATAGTTATTCTTCTCCCATCACTACGCCCCAATGACTCATGTAGTCCGTGCACCCAAGTATTTCGGAATTAATTAGATGATCGCGCTTGTTGCTCTCCGGGGTCGTGTTTATTTTTAAACATACCAGACCGAAATAACTAAATTTGGGTTGTAATACTGTTACTGAACAAAAAACAACAATAACAAGAAGAAGAGCTCCCCTTTTAATCCTGGCCAACATACAAATGTGGTATCTTGCGGTCTGTCTCATCGCCAGACTCTTTCGCATCACTTCTCAGGGGCGGTGCGGGAGGGGAGGGATAGGTAGTTTACATGCGGAAATGACCGAAAAATCAATGTTTTGCTCAACATTGGACCAGAGACGGGGAAAAAAGAGGTAAAAAGTAGCAGCCTTGCCAACACTTTTGACCATGATTGTAGCTATGCAACATTAGGTGTCCATTACCCCATGGAATTAAATGTAATTGTTTACGTCCACTTTTTCAGTTATCCAAGTTACAGAAGTTACTGCAATGATTTGAGTTCATAGTATATTCCTGCCAGTTTTAGGTGGACTAAATGAAGTTGCTGTACTCAGCCTTCCATTCTCACCTTCAAAAGCCGGCATGTAATTTCCCTTTATTGTCCTTATCCGGTTTATTAGCATTTTTTATAGGTCTTATAATCTCTGATCTTTACACTAAAGGCTCTAACACAGTAAATTGAAATACCCGGGTTATGGTTTAAAATTTAGTCAAAACAATCGGATAAAATATTGTGCACAAACACATACCTGATATACGTTAAGATACTTTTATTTCTTTTTTACTGAACACCACTGCTGGCAGATAAAAGAATGAAGATTCTGTTGTTCATGTTTGGACACGATATCACTGAAAGATAAATTTGTTGATCGCGAAGAGATTTAACATAATCTCTTAGTTTCCATTGCTCTTGGTGGAATTGATTTAATTCTTCTCCCTGGACCTGCTCGTTGTAGCAATTTCGGGCGAAACATAATGAAAAGAAAACTAAAATTTGCTGCACTTCAGCGTGAGGTAGCTTAGCACAGTAACACCAATCACCAAGCACCAAACAGGAGCCTGCAAATTACGCTGATGTGGCAAATTGCAGTAATCCACTTTCTACTATAACATCCAATGACGTCTAAATCGGTTTGAAACACGTTTTGGGAGTTTTTTGCTTTTATATGCCTAGCGTTGCTATTTTCCGCTTTGGCGCAATCGGGCCACGGACAGGACCCCCGTATTTTGTTCTATTTTTGGGCCCTTCGCTGGGGGTCTTATATATAAAGGGGTGTGGCGAGGCGAGGTTCTCAGCCATATAAGAAAGTAAGGCGGGCGGGCACCTCGATCTTCGAGCTTCAGAACTTCCGTTTGTTTCTTCTACAAGAGTTCGTCTAGTGAGAAAGTTCTCCAGCATAAATCATCTTCATTATCATCAGGGTTCGCCGTCTTGTTGCAAGAGGACTGCGTTGAATCGGAAAGGAGCTCTTCGCCGCAATGCAAGCTATCAAATGCGTGGTTGTAGGAGACGGGTAATATAAACGCGTTCCGATATGATTACTAGCTAAATCATCTGAAAAATTCTTCTCTTGATATTTCTCTCAAGTAGTGTACTTTATGCTCTTATTTAGCCTTTGTGAACTTCAGACGCTTTTATCTCCGAAGCTATGATGTTTGGAGGCCCTCTAATGGCGCTATATCGGTGTCCAATGCTATTAAAATTTCGCTAGCTACCGGCGTTGCCGTGCGCTCTTCCACTCATGGATCAAAAGAAACGTGTCCATACGTATTTGTGATGCTTACGTTCGTTAGTTTCAACTTCTAGAAGCATTTTAGCCCGTTAAAGATGTTGTTATTGATTAGCATATACTTTTTCTTCTTTTAGTGCCGTTGGCAAGACTTGCTTGTTAATCAGCTACACTACAAATGCCTTTCCGGGGGAGTATATTCCAACGGTGTAAGTACAGCGTTGCTTGTTCATTTAGCAGTTATTTCATTATGATATTTTATTTTCACAGATCAGTTATTAGTTGTTGGACGTACTGTTCAATTATTTGTTTGTAATTTCGTTGTCAACAACCACTGAAGCCGTAATGATCAAATTGTCTTACTCTTCTCCCTTCATCAGATTCGATAACTATTCAGCAAATGTAATGGTCGATGGAAAGCCCATAAATCTTGGATTGTGGGATACAGCGGGTATGTCTTTAGCTTTCTGTCGTTATGATTATTCTTAACTCGAAATTTGTGCAGTAAGATTGATTCTAAAGGAATCTTTCAAGGTTTCTACCGGTATAACAAATTATCAATCACACAATCGGAATAATAATCTAACTCCAATACACGTCACATTTCGATACATTTACTACTAACTGGATGCTAGGTCTGCATTATTGCAGGTTTTGTAAAGTAGTGTGATGTTTGAATAAATAATTTGTTGTGTCGGGCAAATCAATCATGCACCGGCATTTTAGAGCAAATTGACAACTTTAACAATATAAAAGACCATAACTATCGCTTTCTGTTAGTAATGTAATTTATTGGTTTTTTGCACTGTGGTCAAGAAATAGTGGAATTACTTTTAAGTTTTAATCTTGTTAGCTTGTACATTGTGTCTGGTGCATGTTACTTTAATATGGGAACGTGATGTCATAAAATAGTATGTCTAGTGGATCTGTAGATAGTTCATGCCATTCTTTATGAAGAGAAGACAGAACAATAATTGTTGACAGTGTAAAATTCCAACAGCGACATTTCAGTACTAACTGAACTCGTTACGTCTTACAGGTCAAGAAGACTATGACCGGTTACGTCCTCTGTCATATCCTCAGACAGTAAGTGTTAGCACCAAGAAAAATGGAAGCATTGTAAAACTTACTGTACCACCAAATATCAGACCTTTGTCATTCTTAGCCACGTTCTGATATAACAGTCTTAGTTTACCTTTGGATTATTCCAGAAAAAATCCACACCCCCACAATGGAAGGCATGCTGGAAAATCTCACGGGAGGTGGGGTTAACGGGTCTGGAAATTCCGACGTGAGGGGGGCTCTGAACCTAAAAATACATCCTCGGCAGTAACTTTCGATTTCATCAATGTTTCAATCGCTTCAATCAATAAGTTTTCAAAAAATTGCTTTAGCTTTTCAAATTTTATTATTCTTTCAAACCACAGACCTCTTACCACATTTATTTTAAGTTCTATCCATAGGCTCGCCCTCGTTACTTTCGTAGAAGTGACGTGCAAGAAAAATCGCATAATTCATAAAAAGAGCACTCGGTGCAAGTAAAGCAAACAATGATTTTACCTTGAATTATACATTTTTCCAAGGTTAATGCTATTTCAGGGTGATTTACCACTAAACAGGCCGTACAACTACATTTTGTAAGCGTGGTTGCTCATGATTGTTAGGCGGCCATTTTGAAAGGCAAGTGTTGTGGCAAGTGGTACAGCGCATCATGTAATATCATGCTGAGTGTCCTTTTTCTTTCTTTCTCAGTCATTTTTTATCGACAAAGAAGAGAACCATTTATTCGAGAACATAGTTAGTTTTGAGCTTTATTATAGTACATATTGCTGTATATTTTGCCTGTTGTAGAAAAAAAGAGAAGTTCACCCAATTATGAGCTTATTTGCAAAAAGTGTAAGCCTGTTTAAGAAGATGTGAAAATGGAATCTTAACGTTCATGAGAAACACAGAGTTCACAGAAAATTGAGACTTATTTAATGAAAAGATCATCTAAGTGCCTAAAAGGATTCTTCCACATTGAGTGTAAAGTAAAATCACGGTGTCTAACAATTTTATGGAAATCCATATGGGTGGGGGGGTCGTTGAACTTGGAAATCCTGAGTGGAGGGGCCTCAAGCAGTTTTGGAAATCCAGGTAGATGGGGGGGTCAAAAAACCGTGCCTTCCATCGTGGGGGTTTGGATGTTTTCTGGAATAACCCATTTGTGGCCACAAGTTGGTATATGCACACTTAAGCCTGAGAAAACAGCCAACATTTGACAACGCTACCACTGGTTTCCCAGCCAAATGACATCTGAGAAACGAGTGCAGAAATTCCGTACCTATGACATGTTACCACCCAGATCTGGGTAGTGCTCCTGATTGGTCATGGCGCGTGGGAAATTCCCAGATCTGGGTAGTGACGCATCATCGGTATAGAATGTCTGTGCTCGTTTTCAGACGTCATTGGCAGGGAAACCAGTGGTAGCGTTGCCAAATGTCAGCTGTTTTCTCATGCTATGTAAACTTCAGCATCAAAACCACTTGAAAATAGGTTTCCATCAATCAAATGCTACAGACATCAGCTACTGGCATTAGTTTTTTGGGTTAGTTTTTTATTGTGCACAAGAGGAACATGTGAAGTAGGCTTGGTTACCAGCCACTGTTCGGGAAATGAGCCCACAATCCTCCCTAGAAGAGACAGCAGGACACATGGGTTTGCTATTGTTGATTTCCACCAGTCAGATCGTTGCCTGTTCAAATCGAACAGGCAGCATAAATTTATTTTCCTGGAACAGATTTCAAATGGCGGATACAAAGGTTTTGTTTGATGTAGGGTGCAATCTTGTTATAGAGCGTTTAAGCTTAAAAACCTGAAATATTGCCAAAGAAAAGCATTAGAGAAACTGGTAAATGGTAAGGATGATTTTGGTACTTCAACCAACTGGATCTGGATCATTAATCATTTTCCAGTCTGCACCAATTGTTGTTGACAGGTAACGTGTAAGAGATGACTTTCAAGTCCATTCCTGTTGTAGTGGCTCTGTCAATTCCTAGCCTGCTCATTCCGCCTTCCCTGGGCATTTTTTGGGCATTTGTCATTTAAATCCCCATAGGGGGGCTTCTGAAAGAGTGCCAGCAAAGTGGGAAAACTGAATTCCGAGACCTGGTTCAGCTTGATCACTGTATTTTATAATACGCCATACAAAACTATGCGTTTTCAGAAAGGCTCATTGAACAGCGTACACAACGCGCTAGATCTACTTTATTTAGAATTTCTTTGGGCCATTTTATAACGCAGTCATGAACTGAGTTCTTAAAATCCCTCAAGACAGTTTTATCGTCTGTAAATACTAATCCCTTGAACCCCTTTCAATGTAATGTATATTCTAATGCATGCAAACATCAGCATGGTAAGGTTTAAATATAAAGTAGCTATTAATTTGTATGAATCTCGCCTATGTGATGATCAGTTTTCAGCCACATATTAAAGTGGTAAGTAACTGGGGATCAATCACTTCCTCACTTAATTGGTGGGGGTAGGATCCGGTTCACTACAAAAGTTCAGGATTGACCTAAGGGATGTTTATCAACTCAGGTTTTGTATTGTTATATTGGGGGTAATCAGAAAAGCTAAAGTGAACAACATGTTACGAATGACTTTTAAAATCTGAAATATAATGTTGCTTTGACAATGCCCTACCCTCTGTCGACCTGTTTTAGCAAATGCCCCACTCTTGGTAAGGAAAAGGTAGAAAATGCCATGTAATTTCACTCCAAACTTTGCTGATGCAATATCAATGAAATTCCCCTTAATTAAATCAGTACGTGTTTCTGATGATTTTTTTGGCGAATACCAAAGTGATGAAGAGGGGAAAACTTATGTGTTTGGCGTTTAATGGCATTTCCCATTTCCGGTTTTTTCGTGAAGATGCATTAACAAAATTTCGAATTACGTCACAAACATGATCAGCCACTCATGCGTCCAGCTGTCTCTTCTCAACAAAGGCTGAAAGAAAGGTGGAAATTGAGCCTACACTCCAAGGGGAGGGTAGATGCCTGCGGCAAAAGCCCTACTGTTCCGTTTTCTACATTCTCTGACAGTGTCTAAAATTCCATTGGGTAAAAGTGCCTGGACGGAGTTAGTCTGTTACCTCAATGGATTATTTGTCAGTCAACGGCAATTTGAGTTTTCAAAACAAAACACATTTGCGGCGCATTTTCAGCAAGAGATGACAATGGCAAAAGAACTGTTTGAATCATGCATGCAAGAACTTTTGAAAGAGCTTTGCTCAAAGAGATTTTCTTTAAAGGCACATTGCACAACCAAAAGCATTGCACCATCTTTTTCTTGGTAAAGATCTCTTAGCAGTATTACCACATAGGTTAGGAAAAAGTTTTATTTTCTTGTTGTTTTTCCATTGATTGGGGTGTGAAGATCAGAACCCGGCTTTGCAAGTATGGTTTTTATTTCGTACGTTGCAGATTAAGCAGTGGAGGTAACTTGTACGGAAATTTCAGCATGTGACTTGAAAACAAACCTGGAATGTTTGAAAGAAATACCAATAAAATTATGACATGGTTCAAGTGTCATTTAAAGTGTAGATGGACAAAAGATTTAAGAATTCATTTAAGTCACCACCACACAAATATTGCAGCGTCTTTAGTTGACGAAGCCGGTTTCTTGACAGTACAGAAGTAATTGTGTTCCTCATGTTTGCCAATTGCCACTTATTTAAAATTGTATCGTTTGCTTTATGAACTATAAACCAAATACATAATTATTTTTCCAATTGGGTCTGATTTTGGTTTCATCTCATTAGGCAATCAATCATTTTTTTGACAGTTGATGCAGCATTTGCAAGTACGTAAAGTGGGAGAATTAATGGAAAACCAGGGTCTCCACTGCTGGTGCCTCCTCTCTCCCTACTCCACTCGTTCACATGTGTGTCCCTGCTATGCAGGCTAGTTTCAACTGTTACCTTGAGGGAAATATATCTCCTAAAGAAATTTGTGGTAAACTAATATGTTCACTTTGTTCTCTTTTCAGGATGTTTTCCTAATATGTTTCTCCTTAATAAGTCCAGCTTCATATGAAAATGTTCGAGCAAAGGTAAAGATGTTGTCTTCATATCGTCTTATGTAGATATAAGGTTGTTAAACCTCTGTCTTAAAAAAATGCTTTTGACTAAAAATCGGTTTCATTCAGTGGGTGGCAAGATGATGGTGATTGGTTTTAGGGCCTGTGGTCAAAACATAGCAGGCAATCAGAAAATTATCACAGTCACGGACAACTACATGTATGTAGCTATTCAGCTCCAGGGATCTCTCTTGAAAAGGTTCTTTAGCCATTCTAAAAAGTTTTAGGCTTCAAAGAGGGCAAAGAAAAACTAGTACTAAACAGCATCCAGGATCAAATCCTGTCACAACAACGCACCTACAGAAACATAAAATCACAGGAAGTATGTGTAATAACTCAATATTCATGAGACATACCAGCTTCATGACCTCTGAATTCAAGAATCAAAGGCAAAAATAAGATTTGTTCAGTATAAGTTTATGGTACCCCATACACTGGGATGCATAATCTACGCACTAGAAAGAAAAGAAGGAAACCTCTGTTGTTCAAGCAAATGCCATGGTCATGTTTTACACTATCACAAACTTATGAGTCACGTCTGACCTGTCAACACTATTTCAAACTAATGACTTTCCGTATCCAATGGGAAGGCTTGCATAAGATCCTGGATCTTTTCCTTCATTAAGGGCTTGTAAGAATATTTTTCTTGCTCTGTACAGAGTAAAGTGATTTTAAAAATGTCTCTCTCTCAATTGCTTGATGGAAATAAGTCGCAAGCACTGGCATTTTGAGACATGAAACATGAGCCACAGAAATTTTGGTCAGCCGAAACTACTGTTTGAAATTTATGCAAGTTTATTCCCATACAAGATTAGCAGAGTGAATCACAGATGCCCCTTCTCCTATTTTTTCTCAGGGGAGGGGGTGGCTGTACACGGGCTAAGAAACCTAAAGAAAACAAGACTAATGTCATACAAACGAACTAGCATTCAGAGACAAAATAATTTTAGCCTGTTGTTCTTAAAATAGTATTTTGTTTCTTATTTAGTGGTACCCTGAAGTCAGTCACCACTGTCCAAGTACACCGATCATCTTAGTTGGAACCAAGCTTGATTTACGTGATGACAAGGAAACAATCGATAAACTAAAAGACAAGAAGCTTTCGCCTATAACCTATCCACAAGGCTTGAATATGGCCAAAGAAATTGGTGCAGTTAAATACCTCGAATGTTCAGCTCTTACACAGAAGGGACTGAAAACAGTTTTTGATGAAGCAATCCGAGCAGTTCTATGCCCTCAGCCAAAAGCCAAGAAGAAGAAATCTTTTTGTCTGTTGTTATAAATTTAATGTTGTAAAGGGATATGAGACTGTAACACACTCTTTGCGGATTTATTCTGGTTTGATCTGTCAATTCCTTTAGTAATTTGTGTGGGAAAACATTAGACTGGTCTCCTATTGGTAAGTATAGAAAAAAAAAATACATACTGACATCCTGCTACCAGTATGGTGTTGGAATTTTTTAAAGGCCTATTTCCATTGGTATTTTTTCTATGAATGTTGCTGTGAAATCCACTGCAATGTCATAACAATTTTGTTGAGATCGAAAAAATTTGCATTCTACAGTTACCATACAGGACATCTGATACAATAAAGTACTTATTGTCCAAGATACCCAAGATAGATTCTTTAATACCTTCAAGAAGAAATTTGAAGAAAAAATGCATCAAATTTCATAAAGTTTTGAGACAGCAGTGATTTTGTAGGGATAAATCACTGAGATGTTGTCATTAGTTTACACAAGTAATATGATTTATGCACCACAAATTGCAGAAAAATTGCAACAAAAATCACACTAAAACACACCCAGGTAAATGGGCCTTTAGTTTGTTTCAGTTTTTTAAGATAGTCAGCAAGAGGATGTTGTTTTATGAGATAAAATTGAGCCGAACTGAACAATGTAAAACACAGTTTACCTAATTGTTTACAAAATTAATATTTTTTCTTTATTTTAAGTTTAAAGGCAGGCCAGTCTTTCTCTTTTATAATAGAGGAAAACCTCCCTAATACAAACACCAAAGGGACAGAACCACCAAATGTCAACATGACAGAGGTGTTTTTACCAATGTAAGAATTGTTGGAAGCTTGGTGTCTCTGGGACCAAGACAGCTGTCTTGTACTAAAGAGGTTTCCATAAGGAGAGGTTGGACTGTATTTTACCTGATTGTTCATCTCTAAGTAATTTCTTTGTGAAGTTTTCTGTACCCATGCACACCAACCTTTTTTGTGATTCCTTCTTGTTTTCACCTTGTTTTATGGTAAACCAGAATTCTGCTATCCCAAGACCTCATGGAGGTATGGACTAATAATACCTTTATTTTATGAATCAGAGATAGTCTGTAGGGAGTGGTTACCTAAAGTATAGTAATAGGGGATGCAAGTACAGCCAACTTACCATGAGCACTGTATTGATTCTCAAGATTCCCAAAAATGAAATTCTGAAAAAAAGTTAAATTTAATTCTGTACAATACAGGAAAAAGTAACCAAAAAACACACACACAAACAAGTAGTATGACTTACCTGCATTTGGATTGTCATAAGGTTTGAGCTTTTATTTTTCTCAGTTTTTGTATCGAATATTTTTTTTCTGTTCTTGCTGAGCACTCACGTCCTTACATTGACTTTGCAATCTTAAAAAGAATAGCAAACAGTGAATATTCTGCTGATATAGCATGAAAACCTAACCCCTAAGTTTTACAGACTGTTGCATCTTCTTGTCTATAGGATATGAAAACACCTTCCAGCCTTTCTAGTGAATAGAGAGGTATAACAATGTGATGGAGAGATGGGATAGCAGTGTTCTCACTTGCATATTTTATGTATTTTGTAGACACAGGTGCAAGAGATTTAAGATTAACTATAAAAGAAAATTAATTTTGTATTTTTGAGTGTATTTTAGTGCTGCTGTGTGAAAGCCAGATAAAAAAAAGTTGATATGCATTAATTTTATGTAATGCAAGAGAATGTGGCTGGATCCCATGAATACATGCAAGCAGTGCTTGCATAAAGTGACCAAAAAATGCATGTCATGTCCCAATGAACTGGGCCCAGTTCCTGAAAGGCTGATTAGCGCTAATCCGGGATTAAAATTTTGTTCCGTTTTATGTAGTTTGCTTTCCTATGTGTTTCTTCGAATAACATTTTGTGTTATCGTTACTGTATCTCAGAGAAAAGGCTCAGCAGTATTTTGTAAGCTCAAGTTGCATGTTCTTAGACAAGAAACTTTGCTTAAAGTTAAGCTTAATCCCGGGTTAAACTTAATCATCTTTCAAGGAACCAGGCCCTGATGGCTTTCAGACAGACACTGGCCTTTTTGGTGTTCATCATTTCTCCTAGCAATTTTTGTGTCAGGTTTTCAGTGAGCATTTGAAGCTCTTTAAGTGGACATCATAAAGGGGTTGTTTTTTTGGTGTTGAGGAAACTATTTTTAGTTAGCTTTTGTGTTTTAGCACTTGCAGCTAGAGAATTTCTAGCACCTTCTCAATGTTGTGTATAATGTCATTTTCTTGGTTGTGCCATCCCAGGCACCAAGAAACTACCATACAAGACAGCTCGATGTGCTGAGGGTTGTTTCGTTTAGTAGCTGACTTTTACTCCCAGGGCCTGTCCACTTGTAAGATTCTCAACGGTACCTAAAAATTGACATGCTAACTAATGAAAAATATTATTTTGAGGGCTCAATATCGTTTTCCCTCCATTGCACTAAGTAATGTGGCTCTCAGAAATGAAATATCTGGCTATTTTTTTCTCACTGGTAAAAAAAAAGAAAATTCTGGAAAGCAACTTTTTAAAATATGTTGGCTTTTGCGCAGGTAGAACCATTTGAAATAGATATAGTCTCCAAGCTTTCGTACTGAACAAAATTGGATCAAGAGCCTTTTTGATTCATGTTCAAAGGTGCTAATAAATTATCTAATTTTAAAGTTTTCACTTTGTATATATGACGTGTTTGATTGCAATGAGATAGTGTTTGTTTAGATTATTATAAGCAATATTACACCTATTGGTCGAATCTAATAGGTGTCAGTAATTATAGTTTATAACCATTTTCCATCTACCCCTGTGACCTCTTGTGAAATCTATGGTATATTTCTAATATTATCTTCAAAGTTTTGGCCTTAATTATGTAATAAAAAGATCATGAGATCATCCTTTTAGTTTGTTTTTTTTTTTTTATATAGCTCTGTCTCTTGAAACCTTACATCAAAATAAACTCTACGAAGGAACGCCTTTGGGACAACAATCCTTGTCAAATATGTTGAAACACTTGTGTGCGTTTCCCCTTCCCCAATGTTGATTTGGGCAGTACAGCGGTCTCAGTACTTCAAAATACGCGTGGCTCAACATTGGGGAGGAAGAGGGCACACTACGGTGAGAACAAAAGTGTGAGGAGTAAATCTCAAGAATTTTCTAGAAAATTCAAGAAAAGCGGTGTCTGTTTCAACTATTTGTGACGAGTATTGTAGCCTTGAGTATTTATCTCAGATTTATGCCTACCGTAACCCAACATCACCAACATCAATGATCTCCTGACAATGCCCATACATAGTCGACGACAAATGGGTATAGAATTAATACAATGAATGCTTTGATCTTTTATCAAACCCTCTCCATTAATCTCTAAGGAAATGTATGGAGATCCGTCTGGAGAATTTGTATGTGGATATTGGGGCTTAAAAGGTTACGCGGTAATAGTTAAAGAAAAATGACGGGGTGCAATGAACAAATCTTGAACAAACTATTCGGACAATTTTGACCCCCCCCCCCCCCCCCCCCCCCCCCCCCCCCCCCCCCCCCCCCCCCAACAAAAACAAGAGAAAAAGACACCCGGCACGGGCTCCTCCTTCGTTTTTGGGGGGGGGGGGGGGGGGGGTTTGGGGGTAGATTATTTTTTTTTTTTTTTTTTTTTTATTTTTTTGCCTTTGCCGCCCCCCCCGGACTGTCTTCGAGGTTGCTTTTCCTAGTTCAGACCTGTGCCCTCTCGATTTTTAAAAAGTTACGCGGCAAAAAGTAAAGAAAAATGACGGGGTTCAATGAACAAATCTTGAAAAAAATTTTCGGAAAATTTTTACCCCCCCCCCCCCCTTCAACCTTCTCCCGCTCCCTACCTAGAAAAACTCAAGGATGAGAAAATGGCGCCTGGCATGGCTTCATCCTTGAGTTTGGGGGAAGGAGGGGTTTCAGGTTTGCGATTAAATTATATTATTCTTATCCAAGATTTTAGGTGTCTGCCCTAGAGCACCTCAGAGAGCTTGCTTGCAGACTGCGTTGTCCCTCGTTGCCCCTTGCTCGGTAGTGTTTGTTCCTTAGCCTTCCCTCCTTGTGCTAAGTCTATGGTAGGAAGGGCGCCCGGGAGGGTGCCACTCCCAGGGTTGTTATGGTTACGCGTTTCGGTACTCTCAGCTGCAGATCTTGCCCCCACGAAGCCCAGTCGCTACGCGTTCTCGGCTCGGTCAAACCTGGACCCTACCGTGAGTTGTGACGTCACCCAGAGAATATTGCGTACCTTTTCCCAGACATCGGGCGGGCAACGGGGCAAGAGAGAACGCAAGGGAGACAATAGGCTGGGCTCCACCAACCTTTCGGCACCTAAACGCCAAAAGAAGACAAAAATAGAGTGCTTAAGAGTGACGTCATTAAATAAAAATTAAATTTGTGAAACTGTTAAATTTGTACATGTCGGGAGGAACAACATCGAAAAGCGTGATTGCCAAAGAAAAAAGCATTTCGGGGCAAATTGTCTCCCGGATGACTCCATACAAAATCTTTTTAAATTTTAATCGTTCATAACTTTATGAATAAAGCAAAAGTCACTTGTAGATATTTCACTGACGACAAGCACCAGTTAGGCTGGGGCGGGCGGAGCTCTATAAGCCTTCCATGGATCAGAATAGACCTCTAACTTTGATCTTTTGTTTTCCCAAATGAAGATCTCAGTGGAATTTCCCCCTTTTATCACAAATTGTGAGTACATATGCACTGGAATAAGACGAAATTTGAATGAAACAGTTCTCTAACACCGGTATTACCACACGAACTACAGTTGGGAAAACAAACATGCTACGTAGATCCTTTGTATCTTTTGTGTTTTGTCACGCGTCCCCGCCCTATACAGGAGTGGGCGTGAAATTTGAAAAAGGTAAGCGTGGGAAGAAAATTAAAAGCGCCGAAGGCGCTCCACCCTAGTGGGGCAGGAGCGCGTGACGAACCCCTAAGAACGTCTGCGTGGGAGGCTACTACACACTAGACTCGGGGTCCGGAGGCAAACTCCCAGAAACCTTTTTTAAGGGTCCTGGAAATGACATTTCCGCTTAGCGCAAGGCATTTTCAGTAAATAAATGCAAAGGAAAATGCTGTGAGGGGGCAGGGAAGATTTTCGCTCCACTATAATTTTTCTTGCTGTCTATTTATGGAATAATAAAAGGAAACTAACACAAAGACACCAATATGATGCAAAAAAATTATAAAATATCCCGATATAATGGAAATAAAAAAAAATACAAGATTTCAGCTGTACGCACGGGTGTATGGACGCTACGCTCGCGCTCCTTCTATAGCGGAGTCGATTCGTTGTGACAAGGAAGCTATGGAATAAGGAAAATGTGCTGAGGAGGGGTTAACACTCCTCCTCCGTTCTCATTTCGCAAGGAAACGCGTGGAACTATCTTTTGGTAAAATCAGAGTAATCAGCAATAAAAGAAATGAAGAACATGAAAGTAAAGCGAGTTCTCGTCGATCTACCTCGCCTCTTTGTGTCGTACTGTAGGGAGGCTGGGGAGAAAGAAAAAGAAGGCGCGCGGGGCACAATGGGAAGGGGAAAGAGAGAAGATTCCTCTTCCCATCGTCTCCCGCGCTCTTTCTATGGATACCCAGTGGGAGCCTCTGCGTTGGAAAGAGAGTTACTATGCATTCCACTTAGGCCCCTCGTCGTCGATTTTTGTTCTGGAATTTTCCTATCACCCGCATGAATCCGCTCAAGTTCTTGTATATGTCCTTCCGACAGCAACCTTAAAAACCAACCGTCCTTGTTTCTTATTCTATTCTTTATTCTATTTAGCCTGATTAAGCATGTTATGCTATTATCCTCGTTCTTTCAAGCATACTACTAGTGCTTAACAGTTTAAAAGGTTTCTACATGCACACTATTGGCCTCTGTGCAGGCGTCCCCTTCCCCTCGGGAAAAATAGGGGATATTTTATTTTTGAGGGGAGGTGGCGTCCGTATACGGTTGTTAGCTCACTGTAAGACCAGGCTAAGTTTCTATATAGGCCACCTCAGTTACACCTTTAGCCTATTCTTATTACGCACACCCTTTACTTCCTTTATATATATCTTTTTACGTCAAATTTTAATTTTAAACATTGTGGGGTAGAAAGTCAATTGGGCTCCTGACCTGTTTTCATCGCCTGTCACCATGCTGTTGTCTGTCTGTCTGTCATGCTGTATGTATTTTTTTCTTGACAAATATTAATGAACTAACTTAATTCAAATACATTTTTGATTTTTCTAACAGATAGGAATTTTTTTGTTGTTTTTGCTTTTCGTTAAAATATTTTTCTTTAGGTATTCATTTATTTTATTTTTTGTTTATCTATAATCTATCTTTTGCCAGAAATAAACCAATAGTTGGTGTCATTTATTCTTTTCCTTGTTGTTATAAAAAAAACTGCTATGGGGCGTAGGGTAGTCAAGCGAAGGAACGTTACGTGGCGAGCTGCTGACGCCGGGTGATACCAGAGCGTGTTCCAGTTAGAAATCGCTATAAGAGCCTTTAACGCTTTCGAAGCTGGCCTTACATCTCTTGTCAGAAATAGATCCCCCTAACTTCGGGACATTTTTCAGGCGCGGATGATTACTTTCTTGGCTCAATTGAAAACGACGAAAAACAAACAAAGTGGGGTGGAAGCTGGAATGGAACCACTCTAAAATGACCACAAAAAAAATAGATCCCCCTAACTTCGGGACATTTTTCAGGCGCGGATGATTACTTTCTTGGCTCAATTGAAAACGACGAAAAACAAACAAAGTGGGGTGGAAGCTGGAATGGAACCACTCTAAAATGACCACAAAAGAAAACAAGAAATAAGTTTTTTCGTATCAATAGTATAGCCTGCGTAGCTAGCGTTCCGATCGCGAGTTTTTGCGGGAAAGTTGGAGCTTGAGAAAAAAAAAAAAAATGGAAGAAGGGGGCTGGGGTAGTTTATTCAGAAATGATTTATTTTGATTTCAGACGAACAGACTTAGTTTCATTATGTTGTTTGAAATGTGACTTTAGATATAATATAGATCTTTTTTTATCAATACAAGTCGAAATTCGGAATGACGACTTCCCTAAAGCCAGCAAACGGATTCAAATACGCAGCGATGTTTTCAAAATAAGTTTGCACATAAATAAAAATACTAGATTTCGCAATTCAAATGAATTTATTTCTGGCTAGCTACGCCACTTCCGTACTAATCCGGATTTGCTGGTTTTTAAATTGACATCAATAATATTCAGCGTGCATATTAAAAGCGTGCATAATGTTTGTCCCTTTCTGTCTCCATCTTTAAATATTCCAGTCAAAATTAGACGAGAACGTAAATGGAAATATTTTGCGTGAAAGATTTGTTGTTTTCCAAAACTAGGGAAGAACTGGAGTGATTTTTCGTCAAGCTCAAAACTATTGTTTTGGTGATCATCATCAAACCATATATGGTGTTTGTTTTTTCAGATTTTGACGTCAAACGGAAGCCAAACAAAACAATGAAGGGATGGTCGGATTAGCGTCCATCAATGACGTAGAAGCCTCAATTTAGTAAAGTAAGGGGCTTCCCTTGCTCAAATATGATTGGTTACGAGTGAAGATTATTGTCTTCTTTCTTAGTTGATTGGTTTCTATTGGTTGCTGATGACGTCGTTGTCTATCTTAGTGACCAATCAGAGACAAGATTTTCAAGAGTGGCACAAAGGGAAGAAAATATACTTAGAGTTGTCTTCGCATCTTTTGCTTATTGCGACCATCTTCTGATCCGTAGCAAATAGTATAGTTTCCTTTTTTCTACATTTTATAAAAAAATAAGCGAACACAGTCCAATGGATCTCGAAGTTCAGTTTGCAGTTAACTTCTTAATCGGCTACCTAGTGAACAAGCTCCCAAGACGCAGAGTGCAGCTTTTTCATGAAGAGCTTGTTAAAAGACTGACGAAGAAATTCGAAGGCCATTGGTACCCCGAAAAACCGTGTAAAGGAAGTGGATATCGTTGCCTCCTTATTACTGATAGCTTAGATCCTGTGCTTAGTTCTGCTGCAAAGGAAAGTGGGCTTAACGTGAAAGATGTAAAGGCCAATTTACCAGAAAAACTTTGTTTATGGATTGACCCGCAAGAAGTCTCTTTCAGAATCGGTGAGTTCAGTGATGATTTAAAGGACGTATAAAGTAGTGCTGTGCAGTAAAGCAATTAGTTTCTCAGTAGTTAGTCGTCAATATTTTCTTTGTTTTTTTTCGTTTTGCTATTCGAGAATGCCCTACAAGCGATCGATCGAACAATACGGCCGAGTGAATGTAAGTTTAATCATCACGTACGCTTTCGCTGCCTGCGTAAGCAGACATCACACGCGTCCCAACTCGATTTGCTTGGTTGGCATATTTTTCGAAAGTCATTTATTTTCTTCTTACTAAATCTGAGACCCTGGTAGGAAGTAAATTTCAGTTTTAGTGGGTAATCCATGTTTTCTTTTGTTTAGCCTAACTTCCACTCTCTTCCTTCCGAAGACCATCTGTATCGGGAAATGTCTCAAAGGTTGTGTATGAATATCTAATGTCTCCTTTATTTGTCCTCTCGTCAGGTGAACAAGGGGCTGTAAAGACGATATACAAGGCAGAAAAGAAACCTGAAGAAATTTGCGAAGAAACCGCTCGTTGGGTCAACCTTCTAAATGGCCACAACAGTGGAGTATCGAACAATATCAGTCCTGTTCCATTTCGATCTCAGAGTCCTCCTAGATTAATGGCCGACCGTTCTTCTCCAGTGTTCTCGTCCTCATCAAGTTCTTCATCTTCATGTTCTTCTTACAACTCTCCATTTACGTACAGTAGCTGGAGCGCAGCTGACGAATCTTCCCTCTACAAATACCGTGCGAAGAGAGCTTCTCCTACGCCATTATCAGCGAACGCGAAAGAGTTCATCTACCGTTCATCGAGGGAAAGCTTCCCTCTTGGCGCACCGCAAGGCAAGAGTGGGCTGGAAACCACTAGAGGTGCCTTACTTTCTTCTTCATTTCTTGACTGGCTTAATTACAGTGAATTTGGAAATTTCAATACGGCAGCCCAGTTACCGATATTGGCTTGAAAAATGTTAAATGTTGAGTTAACTACGCCGGACATTTAAACAATGTTCCACGTCCAAATTTGTATGAATAAAAATAGGAAAAAGATGTTGTGAAAGTTATCACAGAAAAATTGTAAATTTTTATCAAAGTAAGTTACAGTATTTCTCCAACGGATGTACATTTGTACAAAAAAGCGTTTTGTTCATAAATGAAAAGTGTATAGTGTTTCTTATCAGAGATGTAAGAGGTATTTTGTTCTTGTTTCAAAGAAAGTAAAAAAAAATATTGCCAAAATGGCCTTGAATTTATTATGGATTGTATTTAAGAATTTTTGAAGAGAGATAAAATAAAGTTTGCATACAAGTGAAACATGTTGATGTTGTTTTTATTTCGCAGTCTAAATAAAACTTTGATGACTATGTTACTTCCTCTCACAGCATTAGCACCACTGCCATTTTAAAATTACCATTATTAGGAAGTAGCTGTTTCTTTGAGGTGTTCCTTTCACAAGGAGTGACGAGACATGTATTATACTGATGTATTTTGAACATTCAACTGGGAAAAAGATGACCTTTGCTAACAATATGCTTTGTCAAACATGGTTTGCAATGTTTCAACACACACACACACACACACAAAAAAAATCATGGTGTCATTTGAACATCCAAAAGGGAACTAAATGAGATATATAACAGATGGTATGTGCTGTGTATGACACTTAAATGTGTACCACTTGACGAAATTTAAATGGGTGGGTGGGATTTTAAAGGGTCCTTTATTCCAATTTTGTCCAAGATTGCAGCAGCCATACAGTGGAGGTTTTTATTATCTTTTCATCGGATAAAGTAGAGTGGGTTTAACTTTGCACTTATTCTTGCACGTGAGGCTTAAACAAATGTGAAACGTTGCCTTTGTTTTCCAGTAGTCTGGCGAAACATCCCTGCAGGGGCCATTATATCCTGTTGTAGACAACTAGATTACATAATTTTTTTTACACCCCATTATAATGAATGACAGTTGTGTCATGTTTAGTTTTTCATAAGAACTACTTGAATTTCAGATGCTGTTTGTATGTCCTTATTTTTCCAAAAATAAGTTACAGTTTTCTTTGTCCTTCATTCCAACTGTTTAGAGGCTGATTAAAGAATGCAATAATAATGTTCATGATGAGTGTCACATGTTTGTCTTAGAAGTTTATGAATATTGAAAGTTACTAAATAAAAATCCCATTTTGACACCTTGCCCCAGTTGTTGTACAAAAGATGGATAATACTATCTCCATCTGGTGGATAGTGCAATAGGTTTTCCTAATACTTATCTGCAGCATAGTGATTTATCTGGTACATAGCACTATCCAACATCTTAACCACCCTGGGCCAGCCTATAACATGGGGTACTGGTAACAACTGACAAGAGCTGTATTAGACTTGTATAATAAAATTACTATTAGTTGAAAACTAAACTGGTACGTATAGATGGTCAGTAGGAAGCTCAGTCAATTTCCATTTCCTACAGTGGCAGATCCAGGGGAGGGGCCCTGGAGGTCCGGCCCCCTCTCTCTTATTTTTAGACCAAACTGAGGCCCAAAGGGCCAAAAACATTGTCTGGAATTTTAACATAAAACCTGATGGCAGTATCAGTGCTAGAAGGCCAGATATTTGCCTAGTAGCCAGAAGGTCGGTCAGCTGACTGTTGCAAACACAGGATGGGTGTCTATTAGATACTGAAGTTGACAAGTACCAGGATCTAGATATGGTTAATGAGCCTATTCCTGGCATTGAGATAGTAGAGCATGAGCGTGAATGAAGGCAGCCAAAAAATAAAAATAAATAAAAAGAGAGAGAATAAACACAATCCCCCTCTTGCTTTTTTTTTTTGTCTTTGCTCCACTACTTGAAGGCCTAGAACAGGCTAGGTATGGGTTTAATTCTGTATGGGAAAAAAATGAATCAAGGTTATAAAATAAGGTCTAGCCTATTCCAAGCTTTCAAATTATGGGGATGTTGCAAAGAGATGTGTGTGAGCAGGAAAAAATGCGAGGCTGGAGCAGGCTTCTGAAATACTGGTGTCTTGTCTTTAACCCTGTCTGTGCCATAGATGCAGTAAGCTTTTGTTTCACAAATCCTCTTTGCATAAATTCATGTTTCGTCACAAAGGAGTCCTTCTTTCACAGTCCATGCTTTAATTATAAATCCATCCTTAGAAATCCATGTTTTATTCCTCCTTTTACAATTACACCAATTCACTTCACCCTGCTCTCGCCAGCGTCCCCCGGGACGAGGTTGCCGCCTGGGGCCCGTTTCTCGAAAGTCCCGGTGGTAACTTTTCGGGTGCGAAAAGCTGTTTTATGGTTTGCCGTGGTTACAGGCAATAATTTTGCAAATGATAATATGGCGATGAAACTATTAGTTAACAAAGCAGAGTTGACCGGTTTGTGAGTGAGGAACTGTTCTACCGTTCAACTGGTTTCGATTTCAAGAGTTGCCTTCAGACCCGAAAAGTTATTTCGAGAAACGGGCGCCTGGTTCTTTTTCTGTTTAGCCGTAGAAATGGCAGGACATAACAGCTCCGATTCTTATAGCAAAAGCAATGTTGAAAAAAAAAGACAAACTGTCGAAGTGGCTGAAAAACTCTTGAAGGTATTTTCATCTAATATCCATGTTTTTTTTGCTTGTAGACACGATCGACACGAGTCAACAGGAATACTGCCCTAAACTGCCCAGCGGCCGTGTATCACATCGCATGCGTATTTGGCTTTCTTATTAGGCGGTAAATATGGACGGCAGCGAAGGAGGGGAAGTGGTCGCGATGAACATAATTTTTCCTTAACAAACACTGCTTGTTAACCAAACGGACCTCTCATTCTTTTCAAAAAATTTAACTCTTTAAACTACAGTAATATTTAGTTAGTGTAGACGACATTTCAAATTGATCCCGTCGAAATGAAGAACGTGCGAATATTGCTTGTTGGTGATCGTAAGTAACTGAAGTAAAAGGAAGATTGTTGCGGTTTTGTTTTTACCGTGACTCGTGATCATTGTCAACCTTGAGGCAGCGAAGCATGTTAATTTGTTTCAATGCTTTTATGTGTAGCCCAAGTTGGAAAAACATCGCTTATTTTGTCGCTTGTCAGTGAGGAATTTCCTGAAGAGGTGAGATTTATGAACAGGCCAGGATCAGTGATGTTAAGGCTTGTTAGTAATTTTGTTTGTATAAGCTTAAGGGTCCTTTTAAGTTTGATCATTCAGTTCAATCTGTCGGTCAACTTAAACCTTTCATTTTTTTTAAGAGCACTCGGAAAGAATTATTCACCTAGGTGGCTATAATATATTTTGGTCATACATTAATTTTATATTATTGTAGTAGCTGTGCTGCAGGCCCCAGTTGTTTGAAAGGCGGATAACACCATTAGCTGGATAAATCTCTCTACTGTAGATAATGCTTTTGGTTTTCCTAATATTCATCCACAGGATAGTGATTTATCCAGTGGAAAATAGTGCCATCTAACGTTTGAACAACTGGGGCCAGATTACTACACTGGCTACAATCCAGCCACCTTGCAAACATGCAGCAATATGATCATTGAAAAATGTTGCCTAACACAGTGGACAGGGTGGTAGACTGAGGCATTTTGAGTCAGATCTCCCATCACTGTGCTTAGTAGCCTACTGTTTGAGTCACTGTGAGGCTGGGGTTGTCCTTTTTTTATACAAGTTCTCTTGCCTTTGTTTCCTGCTCCCTCACTGACTGCCTGGACTTCCGCCAATTTAGGATGTTTAGCTCAGTTGGATAGGCACTTGTTTTGTGGGAGGATACAGATTCAAACTCCAGTGGGACCATGCCTTTTAAAATAATTGAGGGAAGTGTGCTGTGTTTGTTCTGATATCAACAAATGAGTTAGACAGCGAGAAGTATCTTATTTTTCTTTTGAGACAGTAGATAGGGGGCATGCTCAAGGGGAGAGCAGGGAATCTGCGAGGGACAAGGGCACAAGCCCAAGCAGAGAAAGATAAGAAAAGAGTCCTTTTTCCCTCTTTCTGCCCCCATTTTTCCTTTGATTTGAATAAAATAATGAGTCCATTATTATTAATATTGACCAAGCTTGTCTGGTCAAGATGGCTGGATATTGGCCCCATCCTTTCTTGCCTGTTTTATGGACCTATCGGTAGACTTCATCTCAGTCAATAACAATGCAGCAAAGTACTTGGCCATATGTTGATTCATTTTGACTTTATGCCTGGTTAAAAATGCATCAATCTAAGTTGCTAAGTGAGTTAGTTAACCCAATAAAGTTAATTTATTACTTATTCTTAGGTTCCTTATAAAGCAGAAGAAATAACAATTCCAGCAGATGTGACTCCAGAGAAGGTCCCCACACATATTGTGGATTATTCTGGTCAGTATGTTGCTGAGAAACATTACAAATATTATGAAATCTGATTAAAAAAATTGTTTTTAGTCCAGAATATGTTATCCAGTGTCCCTTTCTAACAAAAGAGTTGATTTTAATTCTTGAATATAAAACATTCCAGCAGAATCATGATTTTCCAAAACCCCCATTGTTTTGGTTAACCTTCTGTCTCATCAAACCAAAACTGCAAGTGAATTTTTCCATCCTCTATGTGCTGAGATGGAGTTTAATAGTATCAACAAAGGTCCCTGAATTCCACTTATGGTCAGGTTTGTTAACTCAAGTATAGTTGCCAGGAATTAGAAATGAAAGTTGCAGTGTTTTTGCACTTCCTTAAGGCTGCGAATTCCACCTTCCCTTCCTTGCTCCACTTCCACTGTTTTATCAGAGTCAGCTGTCTGCTTTTTACCTGCCTGTGCCATGCCAGTGCTCATGCCTGGCTGAGAACGTTCTAGTATTTTCCAGATGTGGCCAAAAGTGTAAGCTTATGCCTGGATGTCTTCGAGATCCATTATAAGGGTAGAAGCTACTAGTTAAGCCTCTCTACCTGAAGCGGGGCCAACCGTCTCGTGTTTGTATGTACTGTACAGAACCTGGTTTGTATTCACTTGTCCNTACTTATTCTTAGGTTCCTTATAAAGCAGAAGAAATAACAATTCCAGCAGATGTGACTCCAGAGAAGGTCCCCACACATATTGTGGATTATTCTGGTCAGTATGTTGCTGAGAAACATTACAAATATTATGAAATCTGATTAAAAAAATTGTTTTTAGTCCAGAATATGTTATCCAGTGTCCCTTTCTAACAAAAGAGTTGATTTTAATTCTTGAATATAAAACATTCCAGCAGAATCATGATTTTCCAAAACCCCCATTGTTTTGGTTAACCTTCTGTCTCATCAAACCAAAACTGCAAGTGAATTTTTCCATCCTCTATGTGCTGAGATGGAGTTTAATAGTATCAACAAAGGTCCCTGAATTCCACTTATGGTCAGGTTTGTTAACTCAAGTATAGTTGCCAGGAATTAGAAATGAAAGTTGCAGTGTTTTTGCACTTCCTTAAGGCTGCGAATTCCACCTTCCCTTCCTTGCTCCACTTCCACTGTTTTATCAGAGTCAGCTGTCTGCTTTTTACCTGCCTGTGCCATGCCAGTGCTCATGCCTGGCTGAGAACGTTCTAGTATTTTCCAGATGTGGCCAAAAGTGTAAGCTTATGCCTGGATGTCTTCGAGATCCATTATAAGGGTAGAAGCTACTAGTTAAGCCTCTCTACCTGAAGCGGGGCCAACCGTCTCGTGTTTGTATGTACTGTACAGAACCTGGTTTGTATTCACTTGTCCAAGTGAAATCCACTTGCACCTGTACATTCCCTAATCCAAGCAGAGGAAGGTCAGTGCTGACCTCAAACTCAGTTAATAAGAGGTGTACATTAGCAAATTGCATGACACAGTTACCTTCGTTTCAACTGAGATAAATAGCATTGATAGGGTTCAAGTTTGGCAATTTCATTTTCTCACAGTGCTAAACATGATTTCTTTAACCAGCGTTGGAGCAGTCTGAAGATATGCTTGTGGATGAGATCATCAAAGTAAGCTTTTATGTATTGCAAAGTCATTGTTTACAGTCCTGAATCAAGTTTGAGAGAAGGCGAGATGAAGCAAGTCCATGATCAGCCTGTCTTGCTTGCTTGAGATTTCTTGTGTTTGTCCAGCAAGAAAAATGTCTCTTGGCCATTTGATTATAGTAAATCCTTAAATTGACCAATCAATTTAAAGAACATGGCTGGATATTGGCCCCGGTCCTCTTCGTTTTTGTCTTTAAACAGAGTGAAACTTCCCCAAAATAAGTTTGATCCTTGGGCAATGTTCACCCATCAATGTTAAACTGTTGTTTTTAATAGTGGAGCTCCATGCATGCACAAGGCACGCACTAGCGGAGCCCCACAACTAAGAAAATTGGGTTATCTATACATCTGAGAAAATTTTGGTAGTTACGTGACCATGCGTCTGTTGGACCATCCATCCGTACCACAGGGAAACCAATAAGAAATCTCACACTTCTTAGCTAATGTGGGAGCCTGCAACCTGATATTGCACATCCATGTTGTGGTCAATTGAAAACAGTCAAAACAGGGTATCTGCCGACCAGTATCACATGACTTTGTCGTGGGCTCACTCAGTTGTCGACCCATGGAGGTAACATATTTTTGAAGTTATCTGCTGACAAGTTGCTAGTTTTTCAACTGATCGCAGGCTCAACTCCAAGTGGATTTCTTTACAATGGTTACAAGTTTATTGTATTTTATTCAATAATAGATAAATGTCTATCATGGGAGCTTCACCTTTAGCCTTGGCTACATCTATGTAATTGTTTAATAGGGAGCCATCACCACGCTTTTACTTCTTTTTTCTTCTTACCATTGTGAACTGCATTTCTTCTAAGTAAAATCAGTTCTTAGGTTTAACCAAAATGTCCCTTGTCTCCTTTAAAAACTTAGGGCTAGAAACAAAGGAAGCCAAATAGTGGTTAAACCCGAGAATTGATTTTACCTTCGTAAAACATTTATTTCATTTCTACGTATACTAACTACAGTCAACTCTCTCATGACGACAACTTCTCGTAAGTGACTACCTCCCGTAAGCGACCACTTTGTTGTGCACCAAGGGTGGTCGCTTACGAGAGTGTTCACTGTACATGTGAGGATTGAATAAGCTGCCTTTAGTTTTGCAAAAACAAGATATAACATTACTGCATTGTATGATAACTAATGAGCTAAAACATTACTGTCCTCAGGCCAATGTAGTGTGTGTTGTGTATGATGTAACATCAGAAGATTCTCTAGAAAGAGTAAGTATTGTTTTTTTCATTCAGTATAAAGAGGAAAGAGCACCTACCATATTATTTTATTCAATGAAACGCCCAGCCTTGAATTAGCACCCACCTCCAATAAGCAGCCATCCTGTAGGGAGGAAAATTTCTTAGGTGCCCGGTCTCGACTAGGAGCCTACCCCCACCTACCACCCTTCCCTTAAAAAAAAATGGAAGTGGACAAGAAGAGTCCTTATTTTTTTCTTTACTACTTACTATTAGACAGAAATTGACTTGGTACTACTAAGAGTCTTCCCTGAAGACTGAGTTCTTAGTTTTAATTTAAATAAACTTTCAATGAACAGTTAAAATTCTGCTCTAGCACATCTTCACGTTTTGTCATTATAAACTGTTTTGTTGGAAAATTAACTTACTTCTTGCTGGAAATGATGAAAATTAAATAAGCATCCACCTCAAATAAGTGCCCACTCTCAAGGCCCAAAAATTTAATAAGTACCTAGGGCACCTAATCGAATAAATACGCTAATCATGTTCAAACAGTCATGAAAATTAATTTGAATCTGTCACTTGAGACCATATCTTTGGCATCATGTGACACTGTAGTTGAAGTTGTTTGACCTTGAAAAGTTACGGAATATCTCTTTACAGTTGGTTTGGTTCAATTTTATTCTGGGTTGACTTAAATTTTTCTTCATTTTTTGGTGTGATACTTAAAGGCAAAAACGAACAACATTATGGACAATTGAAATTTATTACCCTGAAATCTCAGCTGTAAAGGTTCATTGATCATATAACATTACCCCTTTGCCTGAATTATGTTAGTCCTTAATTATAATCAGGCTAGCTTAATTGCCCAGGATTAGACTTAGACCCATTGAATTACGGAATAACACAAAGTTGCAGCACAAGTAAATCTTCAAGAATTATAAAACAACAGCAGTGGAGTCAATCCTTCAGAGCATTACAAGTAGCTATTTGCACTTGAGGATGTGCAGAATTTGACCTCAAGTGACTCTTGATTTTATTTTTTAGCTGTTGACTTTATTTTCTCTTTGATTCACAAACATAATTTATACTCAGGGAAACTGGAACAAGTATCTAAGGGCGCTTACCAAAACTCAGAAATTGCTTGCTGGACTGGTCTATTTGAAAATAAAATATTAGTCATTTCAGTCTCGAAATTTTCCCTGCAACTCACCACTGCCGAGCATACCATTTATAAATAGACTGATCTGGCTTGATAGTCAGATTAATAAAGGAATTGTTTTTACAACTTGATGGGCTGGCCAGTTCTAGCAAATGGAAAGTGCCGTCATTCTTTTATTTTTCAGCCCAACTTTTCTGTGCAGAAATTTTCTCAGCTTTTATCTCTGGAAGTGATTCAAATGTGATCTGGGCCCAGTTTTTCAAAGGATGGAAAGTGCTATCCACCGGATAAGAGCCACTATCCAGCAGATAAATAAATTGCTCTATCCACCAGATTGAGATTTATCCAGTGGATAGCATTATACACCTTTCAAAGAGCTGATCTCTGAACTATAATAACTTACTATCTAGACTAAACTGGTCCATGGTTGTGTCTTAAACAGATAACATCATATTGGTTACCGCTCATAAGACAAGCTTGTGAAGAAGACAGCACAGCCAAACCTGTCATTATTGTTGGCAACAAAGTATGTGTGATTTTCTTTAGTTTGCTTTTGGTACAAACAGAGGTTAAGTACTGTTTCTTTTTCATGAGAGATTATCATCTTTGCTGAAGTCATTGTGTTGTTGATTTTGTACTTTTCTAGTGAAGCGGGAGTAGCATGTCGTCTCGTACCACTGACTTAATGACATTGATCTCTGTTTGAGTATGGAATGATTGATAGTTTTTATGAGAAGAAGATGTGTTGTTTTTTGAGAGTGTATGTTTTCCTAAACTCAGGTAAAATTCTCACAGCCTGGACAATAGTAGGTGTCAATAAAGTACAAATGAGTGTAGCTCTGCAAGGCATGTGAGTGTAGATCGTCTACATTTGATGACGTGATTGGTTAGACCGATGCTATTTAAATCAAAGCTTAAATGTTTTAACTGTAATTTTTTTAATTTGCATTTTAGTCAGACCTCTTTGATGGAAGCACAATGGATGTAAGTTATTACACTCTGTCTTTGGTGTTGTTAATTTCATCATTCACGTGACCGCCATTACAACCAGTTCTGGCTGCATAACTGGGCCTTATGTCCAATGAGGACATCATTTCACTTACATTGTACATTCAAACTGTTTTGTTTGTTTGTGTGAGAGGCACTTTTTTACAGACATCAATGTCCATATTTGTAGATTGAATAAGGAAATATGGAAAGATTCTTGGAGATATTAGCATTTTATTGCCACAGTGATTTTGTTACCTCTGCGTCCTGCATCCTTGATGCATAAAAATCCCCAAAGATGCAAAGAACGAAAGATTGATTTGAAGATTTTTTGGTAGAATATCATGTTCGTGTGATTTCTGTGGCTGTTATGTAAAGATTTGGTCTTTTTTTGTGCTTTAATAAATATATAGAAGGACTATAGTTTAATTTCAGTAAACTGTAATGAAGAGTTTTGGCATCTGTCTCCAGATTAACTGTCTGGTTATATACATAAAGGCCCCAGCATTTTCAATTTAGGCCTCCTTGTTTTTTTTGAACTGGGATTCATTGGTTATGGGACTCAAGATTTTTCTCAAGATGAGTCCCAAGACTCGCCTTAGCTATTTGTAACAAAATGCTGTTGCTATCTAATCTTCAATTTGAGTATAAAAAAAGATTATTGATTTATTGATTGATTGATTGATACAGATTCACCAATACTACTTGATGTTGTGGCAACATCAGTATGTTATTTTGGTGCCTTCACCAGTTTTATTTCAAGTGGAGTAAAGCTTATTGGCAGGTTTTTTTTTCATGGCTGTAGGATTTCTTAAGATAAAAAGACATTTATAATAAATGTGTTAAGTGTACTGCAGTGATTTGTGCTTACAGAGTTGTTTGGAATACCAGTGGTGTTTAGAATCGCTGTTAAAGTAGTTTCTGGGTAAAGACATCTTGTGACTTCTGATAAAATGGTTGACTCTCCATAGAAAATTGCGTGTGTCCCTTGTAGTAGAAAGGGGAACTGTAGAAGACTAGAGTCACTTAGTTTTTTCGTTGACTTATATGTATGTGTGTTCCATCCTGGTAGACTGTTTTGCCCATAATGAATGACTACACTGAAGTGGAAACTTGTGTTGAGGTGAACATTTATTCTTGTTTTTGCCTTTTTTTACATTTAACTGTCTTAATTATTATTTTGTCAATTAAATTTTAAATGTTCTGCAAGATTTCTATTACTGGATTTGCCTCCGCAGTGCTCTGCAAAGGAACTTAAAAATATATCTGAGATGTTTTAGATACGTGTTTTTCGTCATGACGTAGGTTGTCGAGGAGAAAAGAGACGACTTTGTTTTCTCCAAACACTTTATTCTTAATTTAGTGTGTACTAACACTTACTAATCTTATTCTTAATATTTTTTTTAACACAATGGGAACTTTTATTGTCCCCTGGCAGAGATTTGAGCCCAGTATTGATGTATTTTAGAGCCTAATACTTAAGCCAACTTTACAGACGCCTTTATAAACTTGTCACTTAGCTTTTCCCCATTCAAGTCGACTTTTGTCATGTTCAATAATAGTGACAGGATGCGTACATGTATGTACTGGGGTGCTTGTACCATTTACACACAAATATTATTATTGCAACCTTGATCAGGGCCCAAAAGAACACTGTCCCTTAACATTTCCTTTGGTAGAACTACAGCTGTATTAGCTTTATTGAGTAGCTTGCATTATATTGATTTCTTCTTATTATTTTTATATTTTAGTTAAAGCCATTATGCCAGGCTGCACTGTCAAGAATATTTAAGGTATCATTGCTAATGGGAATTCATATGAAATAGAAGCTGCAGTGAGATTTTTGTCAATTTTGATCAATACAATAGATATTAATCAAATCAGATTTACCCATTTTTTTTATTTATTGATTCAACTAAGCCCCTCCCCCTCCCCAAAAGAAAAAAACTATTACCCCTCCCCCTGACAATGTTGTTGTTCGTTGATGTCAGTGAAATGTAATAATATTGGATTGTGTATTTGAGAATTTCAAAACATTTGATGCAAAGGATATTATCAAACAAGGTCTTAAGCTCAAATAAGGCTTCACTTTAGAAAGCGGCATGTACACCGTACTCTACAACATTGAAACCAGGGGGAAGGGATACTACGGCAAGATATTGATTAGCTTAGTACGAAGAAAGGGATGTGTACATACTGCAGCTTGATAACAATGACCTGGACATCTGGGAATGACCATCTATTGTATGGCAACAAAAGAAACTGCCAGGAAGGTTGATGTTTTTTACATACGTGATTTGAGCTCAGCAAAGTGGAAATCATTGTGTCAAATCTATATTTGATTGACTGTCACCAATCATTTTACCAAGAGTAAGTGGTCTGATGCTTTTCCCAGATATCAGATTCTGATAATGATGGTTTATTGAACGACAAAGAACTGAATGACTTCCAGGTGAGATGGTACAGACTGCTACTACTTGTCATAAATATTGTTATTATATTGTTTTTATTTCTTGACTAGTGTTAATTCCCTTTGTCTCCACCACTTTGGACTTGCCTGTATTTATCACAAGTTGCCTTTGGCGTTATACCTAACTGTAACAAGGAGGTTTGGCGGTAACTAAATTGAGCAGCTGCTCTCTGAAACTCTGGGTTAGTTAACTAAAGGCCCCTACCAAAGTCAGAACTAGCCAGTTGGACAGGCCTCTTTGAAAATTAAAAGCGGTTTTTCTTCTTTAATTTCTTTCTTTTCTTTTCTTTCTCACTAAACACCCATCCCTGCTGGCATACTATGAAGGAATAGACTGATCTTGCNTACGGCAAGATATTGATTAGCTTAGTGCAAAGAAAGGGATGTGTACATACTGCAGCTTGATAACAATGACCTGGACATCTGGGAATGACCATCTATTGTATGGCAACAAAAGAAACTGCCAGGAAGGTTGATGTTTTTTACATACGTGATTTGAGCTCAGCAAAGTGGAAATCATTGGGAAAATTTTTAACACTATGTTTTCTTACCCCCAAAAAAACCAAAGACCAAAATTTTGTTAGTTATGTGTGCAATGGAAAATTAGCAAAATAAATTTATGTAGGTGCCATTTTTGCACTGAGGCCTTCATTTATCTGTGTCAAATCTATATTTGATTGACTGTCACCAATCATTTTACCAAGAGTAAGTGGTCTGATGCTTTTCCCAGATATCAGATTCCGATAATGATGGTTTATTGAACGACAAAGAACTGAATGACTTCCAGGTGAGATGGTACAAACTACCACTACTTGCCATAAAAATTAATATTGTTATTATATTGTTTTTATTTCTTGACTAGTGTTAATTCCCTTTGTCTCCACCACTTTGGACTTGCCTGTATTTATCACAAGTTACCCTTGGCATTATACCTAACTGTAAGAAGGAGGTTTGGCGGTAACTAAATTGAGCAGCTGCTCTCTGAAACTCTGGGTTAGTTAACTAAAGCCCCTACCAAAGTCAGAACTAGCCAGTTGGACAGGCCTCTTTGATAATTAAAAGCGGTTTTTCTTCTTTAATTTCTTTCTTTTCTTTTCTTTCTCACTAAACACCCATCCCTGATGGCATACTATGAAGGAATAGACTGATCTTGCCGGAAAGTTCTGATTAAAGTGGAATGCTCTTTATGACTAGACTGATCTTGCTGGCTAGTTCTGATATATTTACAGTGCCTTAAATTTAATTTTGCTATTTGGTGAAAGAAGTTTTTTATTTCCAGTTTACCAAAAGTGCCAACTCTCTCCACCTCTTTGCTATACATTAGTGAAATAAATGCGGGTTGTGATTTACTTTCAGAATCGATGCTTTAATACTCCTCTTGAAGGGCAAGGATTGCAGGATGTTAAGAATGTGGTCAGAAAGAATGTGGATGATGGCCTAAGCAATGGTGCTCTCACACTTAAAGGTTACTTGGTCTCAGTATACAGTCTGTGGAACCTTGATAATAATGAGGGGCCAAGGGACTGGAAAAACTGATTCATCCCCAGTCATCTCTCAGTCTCCTATTAATAATAATAATGAGAGAAGCGCAGTCAAGGGAAGTACTAGGGATGATGGGAAGGACGAAAGAGAGAAGACAACTGGCAGATCCTGTTTCCAAAATGGCTGAAAAAAGTAATGGCAGATTCATTGGCAATGAAAATGAAAATCTTACAGATAGACTGTTACATCAAGCCTACATAGGCCATAAGTTGCCTTGTCTGCATATATCTTGTAGGGGTGCTGCTGGTAGAATCAAGATCTGCCATTCATCTCTTCTTTCTCCCTTCTACCTTGCCTTGATCCCCCTTTGCACCAGAAGCGGTAAGGTCTCTCACAACCTTTCCAAGGCCGCTTACAAATTATACAAGATAACAGACTGGGGATGAGTTGGCTGGTCCAAAGAATATAAATTTTAATTAGCAGTTATTGAAAGAGGCTGAGTAGGATGTGAAGAATTACGCAAATCAAGGAGGATGTCATTCGGGTCAGCCTTGGTGGATAACATCCTCCAAGATCTGCATAATTTTTCACATCATACAAAAGCCAAATTCAATAACTGTTTTGTCATTCACTCAAAATAATTATTTTAAAGTTCTTAACAAGCTTACCTCCTTGTAGACTTTCCTCTAAACTTTGGCCTATTTTTTGGCACAGTTTCAGAATAAAAACACAGTTTAATAATTAACCTGTGTTTCTATTTCCAATGCAGCCTCATTTCCTATCAAATATAACATCGATCAACCTCGTTTGCTATAAAATAAAAAATAAATTGATTGTTTATTATTGCTCATGTCTTCCAAATTTGGTCAGTGCTAGTTGGTTATGAAGAATTAGCTGGGGAATTGGAGCTAATCAGAAACGGTGAAATATTTTGAAAGAATAATAATGTTCATTATTCAGGGGACTTTGCTAAATAGACGTTTCTTATATTGGGGTTCCACTGTACTGTGCTTTTAAATGTGCCCTTGGTTGAAGCAGTGTTTCTTGTGTTTGCTGCCAGTGTGGGTATTAGTCTGTTGTTTTTGGTTTTTGCATTTTAAGACCATGCTAACAACATGGTACTGGAAACGATCGTTACCGTGAAATCCTAAGGCTTGGTTGTGATACAGCTGTTTCAAAATTTGTTTGTTTGTTTGTATATTTTACTAAATTCATTTTTTTTGTCTCATGTTTTTTTATTTCTTATATCAGGTTTCCTTTTCCTCCACACTCTATTTATCCATAAAGGGCGCCATGAGACAACATGGACAGTACTGAGGAAGTTTGGATATGGAGATGAACTAAAGCTCAGGCCGGAATATCTGTGTCCAGCGTAGGTTGACTGCTTTTTACTTTATTATATTTTTAACAACAATAAATATTAAACTCATCACCAATAGACGAGCTGGGGTCCTTTTGCCTACATGGTTGGTGGAGCCAGGCAATGCTCTGGCACAAAGATGGAGGTATTCATGGCAGGCCTGCAAGCAGCCTGCAAAAGGCACGATCGCACTGAAGAGTTCAGTGGAATACTTACCAACCAATACTTGCCTAGCCCTGGAATAAAGAGGGAGGGTTGGTTGGGAAAAACAAAGCAAGAAAATGTCAAGCAAGCAACAAGGCTATAGTGGAGACACTTTGTGAAGAACTGCAAACAAGCAACTGCTTATAGAAGATCACAAGGTGTCCCTGCTAAAGGTATCAGGCTGCCCCAAAAACTGCTGAGCAGCAAGTTGTTTTAAGGTTTACATTGTACTTTGCCTAAATTACATTTAGCCACGAGAATGATATGTGTGGAGAGAAGAACTCGGAAAATCCTGTGCTCCATAGAGGAATTGAACCCATGACCTTCCAGATACTAGTTGCATGCCCTTATTACTGAGCTACTGAGAACTCTTGTGTTGAGGTCTTTTGTGGGCTGCTACAACAACAGCAAATTCCACTGTGACATCTTGTATAGCAATTTTTCTTGTATTTCTCAGAGAGAACTGATGTGTGATTGGGGGATGCAGTGAATTTGTGTTTTTATTTTACAAGATGCCAGTATGAATAATATCTTTCATTGTTAGTACTAGCTTTAGTTTGGTGTTTTGCACTTTCCAAATCTCAATTTCATGGAAATTTCATTTGTTTGTAAAGAGACAAGAAGACAGTTGTGCGACCAGGTTGTACTAAGCACTCCTGATACATGGTATTTTGGTTAATTTCAAAGGATTGATATTGGCACAGATCAGACAGTGGAATTATCAGATGCAGGATATCAGTTTCTTATTGACCTCTTTCACAGGCATGATAAGGTTTGTTATCAATTAAACAATGTGATTGTTATTTAAAAAATTAATTTGCTTATAGTTTATTATCCTTTGGTACTTAAGTCTGAAAGATTAAAATAATATTGAAATTATGTATTGATTGAATAGGATTTGTACGGGTCATTGAGTACCTGGATAGTCATGGAATTTAATTGTGCGTCAGAGAAAGACATGAAAATGGAATTTTGAAAGTATTTTTGCTGGATTAAGTACTACAGATGTCAAAGCATGGACAAAGTAAGATCGACACAAGTGAATTGACGTTTGTTGATCTGGGTTAGATAAAAAAATCACCAAAAACAAGAATAGTATTTGAAATTTGGAAAAATTTCATGGAAAAAGGCATGGAGATTCATGGGATTTGAAGAACTCAAAATTCAATTAGTAATTTGGTATTTTGTTCGTTTGTTGCCATAGTTATGTATTAATAATTTTATCATTCATCATTGCCTTTTCGATGAATAAGTATACAGCAAATGTATTATTTAAGCTGAATTTCAGTTGCCACTGTGAAAACATTTTCTTTCTTTTACTGATGAAAACAAAAGAAAAACATAAGCAACAGTGGAAACCTTTGATTCCTCTACTGCAGTTTCTAAATGTAGAAGAATTTTACCTCTGCTATAATGATTCATCATCCCAATTTAATAAGTTCCAGCCTATATACAACAAAACCCCAGAGTCAAAAGAGAAGTTATTTTTCCAAGTTTATAGTTATGTGTAACCTGCGTAGCAAGCGTTTACGTGCGGTTTCGGATCAAAGAACGGGGAATGAGAGTTAAAGACCGCGCAAAAAATGGGGTGAGTAAAAGAACACTCCTCCTCATTCCTAGTCTTTCTTTGCTCCAAAACCACATAGAAACACTTGCTACACAGGCTAAGTTTTGTGTATATAACAGGACACACATACCATGCACCTCATCACAATAATGGATTTTTTCCAATTCCCGGCCACTTTGTTATATCTGGTTTTCACTGTAATCTATCTCGTCCATCTTATAGGATGAGGATGAAGCACTGAAGCCAGAAGAACTTCAGGTAAGCAGTCAACTACAAAAAACAGGTCATTATTACAAAATTTGTAATAATGAGCTGTTTTTTTGTAATTTAATATTAGCATTGTTTTTATCGTAATACTTTAATATTGGGGAGCAAGGGAAATGCAGTGTTGAGAGCACCTGCCTCCCACCAATTGGACCCGAGTTCACATCCCGGCATCTGCGCCACATCTGGGTTGAGTTTGTTGCTGGTTCTCTCCTTTGCTCCTAGAGGTTTTTCTCCAGGTACTCTGGTTTTCCCCTCTCCGCAAAAACCAACGTTTTCGTATTCCAATTCGACCAGAAATCAAGTTGATGAAGAACCTGTAAGTGGATATGCTACCTTTAAATTTTTATTTATTTAAATTTATATTTGTGATTTAAAGGAGTTGTTCAGTATTTTTCCCACGAATCCCTGGGGTGAAGATGTTGTCAACTCTGTTGAAACTAATGCCAATGGCTGGATCACTCTCCAGGGATTTTTAGCTCAGTGGACGTAAGTAACCACTCAAGTAAGTGCGCATGCATATAAAAGCAACAGGAAAATCAAGACTGTTTCAAATTCTCCACTTGACTTAGAAACTCTAGGAAGGATGGTTACGAGCTTCGGGCTATTTCACACTTGTCTTTTACAGCATTCATCGTATAGTCATGCCAGATCAAGGGAACCCCTGACAGGTTGTAGTTAGGAAATCATTATTTGAAAAGTGAATTATTTGTCAATGTCAATATTTTTTCTTTCTTACAGTGTACGTAATGAGTAGTGAATGAACACAAGCAAGCTCGGTAGAATTTCTGCGAGCTTAGCTTTTTTCCGAACTCGAGATGAATGTTTTCATAGGAATTTTCTCAGTGAACCACAATTGAACCTCTATTAAGCGGCAACCCTCAGGGCACCGTCAAGTTGCCGCCTAATAGAGGTTGGCTACTCAAAAGAGGTTCGTCATAAATCAGCATAATCTTTATCAGAAACAACACTTCATTTTGAAACAAACGACAGAAGTAGCATTACTGGTCCACAATCGGTCGTCACTTTCTATCTCGGACTGTATTTTCCTTCATCATATTCTAAAAAAGGACCCAAACTAAGTGTATCAAACGCTTGATGGCCGCTTAATAGAGGTGACAACAATGGGAGAACACTCGTTGCCACGGCCAAAAGGTGGCTGCGGCCTCTTAATAGAGGTTTAATTTCCCATACTATAGGGTGTGTGTCGCCGCTTAATGGAGGTTCGACTGTGTTTTTTTTTAATATGACCGAATGCAGGGAAGGTGAAGTCTACAATTCACTACTTATTATGAATGCAAGAGAGCAGGCAGGTCTTCGGATCTTAAGGTCCTTATTAAATAGGACGAAGGACTTTTTCGAAAGTCTAAACGTCTAAAGACGAAAGTGAAGAAGATTAATGTGGCGAAAGATTTATACTCTATATAATTTAAGGTTTAACAATGTTGAAATGAAATGGTGTTATCTTGTAACAGGAGATGATTGCTTCTGATGAATGTACATCTTAACTTGTTTTTCCAATATTTTACTAGGCTAACAACGTTTTTAGACTACACGAGGATGTTGGCATATCTGGCCTCTTTTGGTTACACTCATCAGGAAAATGAACCTTCTCTGCAAACTGCAATAACAGGTATCGGTGATGATAAATAACAAACTATTTAAACTTTTCAAGTTTGTCGGAAGTAGCTGTGAAATGGTGTCAACGCCTTGTAAACCTTTGAAGACAAAGACAATTACTTATTGTATAGCTCAAGTCTTATTTAGAGGCAAAATGAATTCGTACTTTTTATTGTCAAGGAAAACTATTTATACTTTTCCATCTCCACGTATTATCAGGTTTAAAAACTCTTGGCTTCGCCTCAAGTTTTTAAACCTGATAATATACGATTGCTAGGTTTTTGAACAGCTTAAAATCTCTGATATAGACCAACTCATTCTTGCACTAATATTTAGAATTGGTTTTTTTTTTTTTTTTTTTTTTTTTTTGNCTTGCTATTGCACGCCTTTAATTTGATCCTAAAACGACTTGCTGTAAATGATCAGATAACTCCAGCTAGCTCTACCCCTCGTCAACGCACACGCACACGGTATTGGCTCTGACTTAGGGCTTAGTTTAGTCTACCTGTGCTTGGACGTTGCGATTTCTAAAGTTTGGCCTTGCTGTGCTCATTTGTAAACCCCCTTAATATGCAACAGATAACCGACAATTCGATAGTACTTACTTATAACAAAGCGTTGTTTGCAGTCAACTAACAACAGTGATGATTGTTAAACATGTTGTTGTGAGCCAACTAACTTGTGTGATTTCTCTTTTCTTTTTCTTTGCTTCTTTTCCAGTCTGTTCTCCTCTGCCTTTCACCTTGGTTTCATCTGTGTCTCGTCTCATTCAGATGAGAAAAAAGCTTCGATTCTTACCTTATAATAATCCTCACTGGGACCAAGTAAACACTAAACTGGGTACTTTGCCCTTATGCATTCCTTTTATTCGCACTAAAGTAACTTAACAAAATTTAAGGACATTGTTCAACACTGAAAAAAAAAACCTGTTAAACTAGTTCGAAGAAATGATAAGCCTTCGGCCCTCTAGAGAGAAATAACCAAAAGTTTAACATATAAAACTACTTTGAAAAGCACTAATGATAAAAATTCAATTGTACTGAACAAAGTTGGATTTCCACAGTGGACAAAGTGTTTCCTTTTTTCTTTTAGTTCTTGTTTGTTCTTGTTTTTGTTGTTGTTGTTTTTTCTAATTTTCTTCATGTCTGTTTGATTGCTATTGTTCGTTTACGTTTTTTTTTTCTGTTTTTTGTTTTTTATTGTTTTATTTTTTTTAACACAATCTTTAATTTACATGCGTCCGTGAGCTCGATTTCCGTCGTCACCCGAGTCCGGACTCCAGCTTTGATCCTGGCTCCCGAACAACGGCTGGTTATCGAGCCTAATGCGTCTATTCATTCACTTTGTTATCTCCTGTTTGCTTTTTTCATTCATTTTAAACGTGTCTCTTTATTCTTCATCTTTACTTGCTGTTTCTCTCTTTGTTTGCCCCTTTTCTTTTTATTCCATTTAATTTGTTTCAAACGTCTCGTCTTCAGTGGAATCCTGGTTCTTCGAACCTCCTGATGATTTCGAGCCCAAGCCGATTCCTTCCCAGACTATTTTTTGGTGTTTTCCACTTGATTTTGCGTACATTTCTTTTTCGTTGTGTTTTCCTGAAATTCATAACAAATTGCCCGACTTTTCTTTCTCTCTTTTTTTAAAAAGTTCTTTTTTAACAACAATTGACGGAACACACCCTCGGCTAGAAAGTTTATTATCTTGGTAAACCACATCTTAATAAATGTTTAGTCTGCAAAGGGAATCTTTAGAAAGCGATCAAAAACATCTAGGAAATACTTTGCCTGGTCCCTGTACGGCGTTTTCCCAGGCCTTTTCGGTCAATTCACTTCGGTGACGTATCCGAGGCGAACGGGCGTGTAACGCCCTCACATCTTCGCTTGGACCACGTGAACCGAAACGAATTGGCCGCCCGGAATAATGAGGTCTAGGGACTAGGTAAGGAAATACTCTTTGTGAATAAACATGTTAAGAAATACTGTAATACAATGAAGAAAAAATCGTTCGACTCAAGTGCCTGCTTTCTTTGCCTCCAGTTATGCGCAGTAAAGCTTTTGATTTGCAGAAGAAACAGACGTCACGTTCAGTGTTTCAGTGTTATGTTTTTGGAGCGCCTGAAGTTGGAAAGGTACTTACAATCTCTCCTTAGTTCAAAATATGTTGTCTGAAGAAGCCTGACAGGCTGCGTAGTCAACTGAATCAAAACTGAAAAGTCTTTCCAAATCGCATCAATAGATAAATCCCACAAAAGCACAAAATACAAAAGACAGCTTATTTTTCAAATTCTCACCAACATTTATACAACGGTCTGTCAAGCCATGAATGGTGTCAAAGTTAACTGAATGCGAGGTACCTTGCGTGAACCAACCAAAATACTTTTGACAACACTTCCGAATAACCCTGAAGAAAAGAAATAAACACTATTCTCACTGCATAACTGATTAGCTCATAGTAGCAATTTTGTTTAATCTGTGTGCACTCCCTCGAAATCACGCATGCTTGTAGCGCTTGTAATGCTTTGCGCCCCTCGACTAAGAATTTGGCCGTGCTGCCTAAAACGTGGTCATTTTTAATGATCGGTACTCCGGGACCATGGTCAGTTTTTGCGACCCGCACACCTCCCCTGGTGGCGGTTGACAACTTCAGTGTTTATCCTTGTTGCATGCCTATTGCCTCAGCAGTCGCGGACTTTTCCTGTAACTTTATATTGCGCAGTGAGGTAATGAGTATGCAGTGAGGATATGCCTCTAGAGAAAAAGCTGTCGGTAGAAAGTTAAGAGGAACCAGACGTAAGCTCTGGACTGAAATATTACCTTAGTAAAAGGCGGACGTACCTTTAATTAATCTATCTACAGATCAGTGTTTTTACTTTCAGATTTTTTTCGTTCTCTCTTCATCTGGTTCTCTTGTTTATAAATTTAATTTACCAAAAAAATGCTCTTTCTTCCCAACAGACTGCCTTTCTTCAAGCCTTCTTAGGACGAACTCTGGAGGTAAGTAGAATATAATGGTGATAGGCTTTTGTACGTTATGCGTTTGTTCCCCCCACTAAACTGCCTAACCGTAATAGTTCATTTTTCTCACTAAAATGCCCGGTCACCCCCAAAATGTCGTTAAAATGCTTGGATGATGCTCATCACTGAGAGGCCATTTTGTTAATTCTAAACATTTTAAGAGAGGTTAAATTGATATCTTTTTCTGAATTTCAAGGTTAAGTCTCCATTTTCTCGTAAAAAATTTTTTTGATTCTTATTTTCTCCAAGAAAAAAAATATTTTTCCGGGAAAATGCCACTAAAATGCTTGAATATCAATGCTTAATGCTTTATGAGCTGTTTAAATGGAGGGAGGAAAATCCTAGAAGGCGAATCATCCTAAAGCCATCAGTTTTTGTGTTCAGTTTACATGAAAAGGGTTCCACTTTTCCCTAGCGCTAGGATCTTCCTAGTACTTGGATCTCCCAACCTTTCAGGTGGGAAGATCCTAGTACTAGGATGATCCTAACACCGCGTAAACGTCTTTCGCTAGGGAGATCCTAGTTCTAGGGACAAGCCAGACAAGATGGCGGCGGGTCGTTTAGTGGGTAATCACGGTAATTAAGGCCGACCATTTCGTTTGGATTTACCATGAGATAAAAATTGTAATAATTCTGCTGACAGGTAGTTATTAACGCCAGTAAAGAGAGCAGAAGGGTCTAAATTGCATTTTGTTTGTGTCGCCCCGCCATCTTTGTTAACCACACGGACCCAACGGAAAGTTGCTCCGCCTTCTAGGATTTTCCTGGTGCTCGGATCTTCCTCCCTCCATGTAAAAAGCCCCTCAAATGTTCAAAGAAATGCTAGCATAATGCTCAGAAGCTCAAATAGAGAAATAGCACGTGTGGCTGTGGAAGACAATCACGTTTTCGCGTTCACTGTGTCTTACTTTTTGCTTTACTTTCGTGGTTCCTGTTTATACAGCCTGGTGAATCAGACAAGAATTTGTCAAGTTATGCCATTAATCTGTTGGAAGTAAACAGACAAGAAAAATACTTAGTGGTATGTACAAAAGAAGAATATCTGGCTTTTTCGAGCACGTTAATTGTTATATTAGAATTGATAGCCACGTTTTCGCGTTTTTTTTTTTCACCATACATTTTAAAATACTCTGGGCTGACACAAACGAAGTACGTTAGATGATCCTATAGACGCCCACCATCAAATACACGTCTCTATTAACGCCCCTCCTATCTACGATGTTAAGTTTGTATTAAACGCCCTCTCTCATAAACGCCCCCTGTCTAATGGACGCTCCAAAATGCTAAGAAATCATTCAAGTTGTTCTGTCTCCTGCTTCATTAACATGGGTTTGTGCATTGAATCTTGTTCAATGTCAAATTCATAGTAAAGGTGGGCTAGCAATGACAATTTGAAAGGCAGCCGGAGCGTTCATACTTGGTGTACGCGCACGTCGCCCTAGTACGGTACTCGCTGGGCACTAATGTGAACACACCCTTGTGCCAAGTACCCACGCTAGAATTCAGCCACGGTCCCGGTGCCCGAGTACAAGGTCTACAAGGTCTCGACCTTGTACTCGGGCACATAACTGGGCACTGGGTCTCTGTGTGCACACAATTTTTGTTAGTGCCGGGAAGTCCACAGCTTTGTTCTCGCTGCTAAGCTCATGTTTCAAAATGGCGTCTGACAGGGCGAAATGGAGTAACTATGTACACAGTCATATAGCCACGTTTTCGCGTTTTTTTTTCCACCATACATTTTAAAATACTCTGGGCTGACACAAACGAAGTACGTTAGATGATCCTATAGACGCCCACCATCAAATACACGTCTCTATTAACGCCCCTCCTATCTACGATGTTAAGTTTGTATTAAACGCCCTCTCTCATAAACGCCCCCTGTCTAATGAACGCTCCAAAATGCTAAGAAATCATTCAAGTTGTTCTGTCTCCTGCTTCATTAACATGGGTTTGTGCATTGAATCTTGTTCAATGTCAAATTCATAGTAAAGGTGGGCTAGCAATGACAATTTGAAAGGCAGCCGGAGCGTTCATACTTGGTGTACGCGCACGTCGCCCTAGTACGGTACTCGCTGGGCACTAATGTGAACACACCCTTGTGCCAAGTACCCACGCTAGAATTCAGCCACGGTCCCGGTGCCCGAGTACAAGGTCTACAAGGTCTCGACCTTGTACTCGGGCACATAACTGGGCACTGGGTCTCTGTGTGCACACAATTTTTGTTAGTGCCGGGAAGTCCACAGCTTTGTTCTCGCTGCTAAGCTCATGTTTCAAAATGGCGTCTGACAGGGCGAAATGGAGTAACTATGTACACAGTCATATATCGGGCACTCAAAGGGTGAACACAACACCGTTTTGTGCCAGCACCCAAGCACTGGTACCCAATCACCAAGTGTGGATAGCCCCTTAGTGATCTTGACCGAGGATACTCTTCTCTGAGTATGGATCCTTAGACGGCTAAGACGTATCAGTGGATGGACTGGATATTCTGGTTTTAATTAACTCTCTCATTTTAATTAACTCTTTTAATTAACTCTCTGTCACAGTCAGTGGTGCTGGAGTTTGTGCGTGTGTGTGTTTTGTTCTGCTTTTTTATAGCTAGATAACAAGCCTTGTCAGAGCCAAAGCGATTATAAGTTTACTGTCGTATAGAGACGATTTCCTTTTTATTAATAGGGAGCTTTGGCAACGACGACGGCGACGGCAACGAGGACGTCAAATAAGCAATAAGTTTAGATGGGCAAACAACTTTGCACGTACATCACGCTTTTTTGTACATTTCTTTGTCGTCCCTGAACGGCTATGACGGCGTGAAAATACCTAATTTCAGATTTTATGGAGGACGTAAACAAGCGACGGCGAATTTTTCTTGCTCTTTCTAAACTTAAGTGTGGCCCACAAGAAATCAACTCCAGGGAAATTTGCCTACATTTGAGATTTTCAGGGAATTGGAGTAAACGCGAAAAAGTTGAAAAAACACGGAATCATTTTAAAAGTGATGTTTTCTCTGCCGTCGCCGTAGTCCATGATTAAGCTCCTACTAACTTATTTATTCGTTACACCTTTTACTTGCTTCAAGTCTCTAAGGAACACGCGCAAACATGATTTTGCTCATTTATGTTGGTTTGTTTTAGCTACGTGAAATCGAATGGGAAAAATCCGGCCTCCTGTTGCATGACCGACGTTGTGATGTGGCGTGTTTTATGTATGACTCTACGGATTCTGCTTCATTTAACCAAGTTGTACAACTTAGAGAGGTGTGTATCACTATCCAGACTGTGATCCAGCCATCCCGATCTCGTCGGGACTCTACCGATGTTGCTTAAAAATCCCGAGTCCCGCCCAATACGCGATCGGGATATGAAAAATTCCGATTTAGACATCTGTTACGATATTTTCAAAGAGTCATTAAGACAGAAGTAGAGCCCAGTTTACATCATTCTGGGGAAACGAAAAGGTTTTAAAAGGTATTTAAAAGCGACAATAATTTTTTGATGTGAGGTATATATGAAATAATTCATTTTTGAACTGCGGTTGTAGATGAAAGTGAAGAATGATCATCGCAGTAAATTTTCCAATTTAAGCAATTGGAAAGAAGAAGCCTGAAAAAACTCAGGGCTTCAACGGGATTCGAACCCGTGACTTCTGCGTTACCGGTGCGTTTCTCTACCAACTGAGCTATGAAGCCACACATTGGGAGCGATAATAATTTTTTTATTACTCGTTATTCTCATAGCATAGTCTCCGCTTGGTGAAAGGCGAGCTGTTATTTCTGCGTTATGTTTTTGTTCCTAGAAACTACCCAAGACTGTTCCTTGCCTGTTAATAGCAGGAAAGAGCGAAGGAATAAGAGCTCAACAGGTAGGGTATCTTCCGATACATATACACAACAATACTGCCCCGTTTGCTTTGAAGAAGTTAAGAATTGCTTTTGATTGTTGAATGTTTGTGTTGTTAGGATTTTGAAATGCAGCCAGACTTGTACTGTACCTTAAACAAGCTTCCACCACCTCAGGTATGTGTGCGGGGTGTGTGAATAAGGTCATGTTCACACCGACACCAAAAGCTATCCGGTACAGTATGAACACCCATCCGATATGTTACACACCATTTTAGAGATCGGCGCGTCGCAGCTTCGCCCCGTCACAGAAATCGCGCCGAAATCACCGTTCTTATGTGTGAATAGAAGCCCCATCCAGTATAGTCTGCTACACAGCCGTTTTTAGTGTCGTCACGCAACGCGAGCGTTGCGTGACGATACTAAAAACGGCTGTGTAGCAGACTACATCCAGTATGGTTTTCCTGCCGGTGCAAAAGCTATTCAGTGTTCCAACGAAGTTTACATTGTTTTTTACCTGTCATGGATAATTAACTAAACACTTTGTAAATGATTTAAGTTGTGAAAAATTGTAGTAATTATTAAATAAACATTCTGTTGAATTATTCTTTTTAACCGTGGACAAAGTATGCCTGGTTACCAGGCTTGGTTCTTACCCAAAACTTTGGCGGGCATTTTAATGCACAACTAAAGCCATTGAAGTAGAACTTTTTGGATTGAGGATCTATGGATTGACTTTTTCATTACCTTGCGTGGCTTGTTACTCATTATGACTTAGACTAGATGCCGTTCCTCACTGCTTTCCATCTAATACATACAAACTGATATAATCGTCGACAAGTATTATAAAAACAAAACACATCTGATGTTATTATGTTTCAGCCATTCTCGTCGCTTGGTAGACCTGTCGTTTACAAACCTATCTACAGCAACCTGGCACAAATGGCTGTCTATCCGTAAGTACACAAATCGTCTCTCTGATGTAAAATAAAATTCATTACAGCTTGAGTATCTGTTTCGAAGTTTTTAAGATAGTAGCGCTCGGAGGTGTGAAAGCTTTGTTGTTGCCTTCATAACCAAAAGTGATCAAACAAAGTTCCTAGTTTCCTCTTGTAAGACTAAAACTGCTTGCGAAGAGGTTTCGCTGAATTGCCTCCCTGTAATGTTTTGTCCAGCTTATGTGGCGGAAAATGACTACAATGAGAGTAAACTTTTAGCGTAGTCGCAATTCACAGTTATATTATTTTCTTCCCCTGTAGACACCTTTGTGGTCCCGATGCAGATAGTGCGACTTCATATTGGGTTATTGCCGGATTAGCAGCTGCACTTGTAGCAACGGCTGGTATTGTGGTGTTTAGATACTTACGAAAAGGGGGATCGACCACGTGACACTCGATCCCGATCTTATGGCGAGTGAGAAAAGAATGACTCTTGATAACAAGAACTGAAACGGGTTGCATTTCGCGGATGCAAAATGGGTGGAGTCTGGCAGAATTGAGAGAATACCATATATTAGCCGTTTGAGTTCTTTTAATTGGAGTACATGTAGTACAGGGAGTTATTACCGATGAACAATGTCTCAATTATTGTATCGTTCCAACGTCAATTTATTTTTTCCCCAGAATTGTACAGTTATTGCTTTTAATTTAAACGTAAAGCTCAAGATAAAGTATCATCATTGTATTAAAATTTTGCATTAGCATTGTTTTCGATTTCTCTTTTGGCGATCGTAAGTCCTAAAAGAAATTGAAAACAATGTTTATGCGAAATTTTGGAGGGACAGCAAAGAGTATTACGGTATTTAAAAAAAAAACGCAGAGAACACTGCTTCTTTAACTAAGCGAACTCGATTTAATTACTTTTTAAACCAAACCAATCGTAAGCCAATCTTAACTGTTGAACCTTTAAATTTTCCCCTCCTTGTTTATAATACCATAGCCTGTTCACAGACCCTCCGTTTCCTCTTTAGAGATCGTCGAGCGGGTGCGCGTTTGAAAAGAAAAACCGCGGGCACTTATTGACCGTTAACGCAAGGGGATGTTTTGCCATTGCTCCGCGCTCGCTCTCACGCGCACGCTTCTCTCGCACGCTCGCTAAATTCATCGAAAAAAAGAAAAAAAATTGTGGACAGGCTATCAATACTGCTATCACGGAAGAACCTCTCCTTAGGAACAGTTCTCCGAAATATTCTTAAAGATACCAAACATCACCCAATCTCTATCTGTTGAAGTTGGATAACTGGCTCTATCGCTTTTCTGTCGATGTTAACGAGGATGGACTCTCCCTAGTGTAATATTCATCGTTTGATAATTATTTTCTGCTGACGTTTTGAGCTTGTAGCCATAGGTAACACTGTAACATTCCCAGTTGCAATTAGTTAGGTAATATAGCAAAAAAGGGTCGCATGTATTTGTATTTATTTGACAGTGACAGCTTCCTTGCCCCTTCACAATACAGTGAAACTAAAGAAAGTGTATGAAGTGCCCTCGTACAATCAGTAAAAACATTCTTAAAAGGTGTGTTGTTGTGTGTTTATACTGCCAGTTCTTGATTGCAATGTGCTCTTTCTCTCTTGATCTCATAAAGCTCCGGTAAACATTTTCCCCAGCCCCACGAATCAAACCTGTCTTGCAACAAATCAGGTTGTTACATGTTGCGTTAATACTAACATCAGATTGGATAACATTACGCGGGAGTCACGCCATAAACAGGAATTACGTCACTTGCTGGAAAACAAAGCAGAACTACCCACTACTTTCTGCAACAACTTTTCTCGCAACCTGCAACAAGCTTATTTGCTGCAAGACAGATTTGATTCCCGGGTTGTGCAACGCGCAAAATCGCTATTCGCTAGCAATGTTTCAAAAACAAGTTGCACGTTTTTGTTGCATCGCGCAAAGATTACAAGGAAAAGAATTTGTTGTGTCTTCGTAGCTTGAGGAATTGTAGTACGGCAATGCTTTTTGGCGGCTAGGAACTCTCCAAAGTGGTCGCAGTTTCATATAAGGAGGAGTTTGCTTGTATTAAAAAAAGAAAACACCACGCAAAGATACTACTGGAAGGCAAAGAAGAAGTAATCCATTTAAATTCTAAGATTGCGTCTTGCTTTCATGGTGAAGTTCACGCCGTGCCAGTTGTCGGTTGATAGAAGAATCAGAGAGGGCCCGGGACACAAGCGACAATTCGCTTCGTGTGCTTTGTGGATTTTTTTTTGTGAATCTTTGTTCCCACAAGTTGCACAAATTCAAACCAGACAATTTGGGCGACTTGTTGCGGGAACAAAGGATTTTTTCACAAATTCTGCAGTGAGTACGAAACGAACGTTCGCTGCGACCTGTTCCTCAGCTCTTTTGACTATGTATTGATCTGTATTGATATTGTTAAAGTACTCTTGGGAATTAAGGGATTGTAATGTTTAATTAAGAAGAAAGAGAAAATGGCCACAGAAATTTTGGAGTTTTTATTTTTCAAGTTAACGGTGAAACTTCAAGTGGCTGAAAGACTTAACTTTCATTATTGCCGAGCGTGGGTATGCGTGCGAAGTCTTACGCTTGGATCACAAAACGAACAAATTTCTGTCATCTACTTCGTGACAACCCCTCCCCCTACCCTGGGTGCCAGAGACTTTTCATGCGCGTTTTCCGGTTTCGGTTCGCCGCTCGTGGCTTCGGGTTTAATTAGGTAGTCACTTGAAGGGATAGACGAGAGGGCCCTTCCTCGATCCTAAGACTGGGACCGAGTTATACGATCGCCGAAGATTTTTCCGAATGGATCTTCGTACGTGAGGGGTACGTGAACAATGAAATCATGAGCTCTTTTGATATACAGTATGTGTGCAGAGGCTACAATTATCTCTTCCCTCGAGTTGAATTAAGGAAAGTTTTAAAACGTTCCTTGGTTGTTTGCAGTTCTACTGAATTCGTAGAAAATTCGATTCATAGTAACTGCTGATCAAGCTTTGCAATTAATTGACAATGGGCCCTGTGATCTATGTTCACGTCACATAGATGAAAGGTACCTCCAGTTTCAACGTTTTTTCTTTTGCTTAAAAATATGATAACAATAATAAAAAAGACATGAAGCTGTTGTTGCAGGATAAGAGATTGTTAAGAGAATTCCTATTCAGAGGTCACAAGGCCCATACAATGGATTATTACTTAATTATTATTATTTTTAAGCTTATATCTTATTTATTTTTGCCAGTGTTGGCCGGGACCCCTCTTCTTTGACAACATTATCTGTTATTCCAATCTTATGCCATTTCACTATACTAAGTGACTACCAAGAGAATGTGCAAATTCTGTATTGCAATGTACAATCCCAGTTTGAAATGGACTATTGCATAATTGATATCAGCACTCCCCTTTGGTTAAGGAAGTGAGCAAAGATATATGGAATTCTCTAGGGGGTATGTTGTAATAGTTTTGGAAATCCTTGAGGAATAGTCTTAAACATTGGAGTTATTCAGGGTAAACAAAGAATTCATGGAATTTTATTAGGAAAAAAAGTACTGTTCAATAAGTTCCTCAGGGGAAAATTCATATCTTAAGAAAGTCTCCCGGGGGAATGCAGTCTAATAGAATTCCTCAGGAGTAAGAAGGAAGTTTATTATATGTTGTCAACCGGGAAGAGGGTGTGGCTATTAAATGTGATAGCCCA
>CALNXI010002777.1:50611-63918 GCA_942486025.1 Porites evermanni
CCCCCCCCCCCCCTCCCTCCCTGCTAATTTCTGGCAAGTCCCTAAACAGCTACTGCAGTACGCCTACTCTTGTTTGGATTTTATTTTTCCCGCTCTTTCGGACGCGTTTGGTTAATGTTTCACAGAGTATAGGACCGGCCGTCCAATCCCGGAGAGGTACTTGTCGTCTATCCCTTGTAGGGATAGGTCAGGGAACCCTAGTCTGCCTAGAGATAAGGAAGACAAAAATAATTTCCATTTTTGGCTTTGAGGGGGTATATTCGTTTATTTCAACAGCACCTTGTCATAAGTCTCAAATCCATCTGTTTTAATATTTGTCAAGAAAAATAATTTGTCACCCCAAGAAGTTTTTCGCCCTTTTCCGTTTAATATCAGTGGCGGGAGCCAGTAATATTTTCCGAAGTACGAATAGGTCAATGTTAAGTATATTTTAGACGAAAAAAACAAGAAACAAAATAAATCACATCGCATCTTTTTGAATGCGCCCGCGAGTATTCATTCTGACTCCTCTACGCGCCATTTTTTGGCCATTGCGATGCGGTGATCGATGCAGAAACGAAGATTTACTCGGCAATTAAACTCGGCGATCGTATAACTCGGTCCCAGTCTCAGGATCGAGGAAGGGCCCTCTCGTCTATCCCTTCAAGTGACTACCGTTTAATTAAGGCCCAGTCTGATTAAGGCCGAACTACATACGCGTCGGCCTGCGGCTGACCAGGCCCGAAGCATCTTCGCCGCACACGCGAGAAAAAACCTTTGGTACCCAGGGTTACCCCCTCCTTGCCCTTTCTCATATTAGGATACCGAGTGCCTAGTTTCGCTATCTGCCAACAATAAGTTTTAATGTCGATTCATGATGGTCATTCATAAAAATACCAAAAAGTCCTGAAGTATATTCCCATTGTCTCAAATTCTCTCCAAAGTACTTTTGCAAATTGGAGTACTTCTCCAGTATTGTCGATGCACATTGTGTTTGTTTCATATATTCGTCATAACACTGCCTCCACTTGGTTGTCTTAGGCCATGGCAAATGGTCCACTACCATTTGGTCGAAGAGTTTCTTCTCACATTTCAAGTGTATCATCTTAGCGCAGTCTTCAGGACCCATTAAGGGTATGGTAACTGGAAGAAGATAACATATAAAACCTCAATTTGGGATCTAGGGGAGAAACCCGGATCGGTCATTTCGTTCGCTCTAAGGGGATGGGCCATTTCTTTGGTCCGCAAATGTTAACCGCTCCCCGAGATTTACTTCCTGAAATTTGTACACGTAGGAATTTTTTTTCGTGGTTCCTGAGAACTGAAAAACTGGATATATATTTTTTCTCTCGAGGCTCAAATATTGGCAACTGAAGCGGGAATTAAACAAATAAACTGTTTCCAGAAGGCCAGTCATTATGCTGCATGGCAAGCTAGCTGGGCCTGTACAAGAACCAAGCTTTACTTCATTCAGGGCCATACGTTCTTATCAGCAAAGTATTTCTGGACTCTCTTAATCCCAGGCTCATTGCAACCATGCCCATCTCTTTTTATAGAGAGGAGATGCGTGACGTCACGTTACCATAGTTGCAAATTTTCTGGATCTCAAAAATCTTTATTGACAGAGACGACCATTTTTATTGTCAAGCGACGTAAGTAAATTAAAGTATGTGCTGCCGTTCTGTTCCTGAGTGCAGTCATGCATAGGAAAGTCATACATGTCAACGGTTTGTAGAGATCCAGAAATTTGCTACCTAGGCAACGTGACATAGCGACTTCTCCTTTCTTACATTCGCAAGGTGCAGCAAAGTCAGTGAAGGCACAAAAGAGAAAGACTAAGAAATCGTTTACTATAAAAAACTTACTTTTTGGATGCTGGAGAAGCAACTGTTGGACCGTAGCTATAAGGCAATAAGAACGTTACAAATATACAACTTGTTTTATTAAAAAAAAATGCTCGATCTTTTTGATGGAAAGATGTTAAGATGATTTCGTTAAATTGAAATAGGAAAACTCCTCCATCGAATTTCAGTTGTGACTTCAGGATATATGAGAGTATACTTGACGTTTGGGAACAAAGATACAATTTAGCAATCTCGCGGACTGAGCAGTGAGTCGGAAATCGGTCCGTATTGGCCATTCAGAGAGGTTACGCAGGAGACTAGCCTAAGGAGGGTACTTTGTCGAAATGCACTATGGGATAGTTTTGGACCCAGTCTACTTTCCATAATGACAAAACCGAAGTCTAATTCTAATTTCGTATTATCCCAAAAGGCATAACCCATCACAGCAGATGTGCAAAATGTGCGTGTGCTAGTGTTAAAATTTAAGAAAAGGTGAGAGTGCTTAATAGTAAACAAAAAAAGGACCGGGGACAGCGTTTTTTTTAAACATGGTACATGACAGCCATTTTGAAACAAGTAGTTTTATGCCAGTTTTAGCCACAGGAATCGTTCGGGACTGTTTTTATCTACCTTTTTTTCTATTCTGATAAATTGTCAACTTGAGTCTGACGTTTGCCGTTTGCGGTAAACGTGAATCTTGATCTCTCTAAAATCTCTCTAACCACACAGCGCAAACCTCAAAACAAACTTTTGCAGACTAAGACTAAAAGAACGTTAAAAAAGTTACGAGTTCTACCGCTCCTTGTAACAAAATAAACTTGCCAAAAGCAAGCATACGTCTTTAAAATACTTTTTCTTTCATGTTATTATTTGGCCTCATATACACAGTGTATACACAACGCATGATGAAAAAAAGATACTAAGAAATATTTTTATTTTCAAATGATTTTGTCTTTTCAATACTGACTAACATATACGATTAGGTTCGATCAGAAAAGAACGAAAAAGTCGAGGAAAACTCCATAAGCCATGAAGACGATCGATCAGACATGTCTCCCTCTTCGACGGGCCGAGATAGATGCAACACGTTTTCTGACAAGAAAGAACAAGAAGTTGAACTTACCAGAATTTTGGATACTCTGTTCAAGTTGCTCGAAGTTGCTGTTAGGACACATTAACGCTTTATCTACTATAGAAGACTGGAGTAAGAGAAACCGATCTTTATCCAAAAGGATTCCTGACCCTTGTCTTTCTTCAAAGCAGTCTATTACTTTCTGTAAAAGAAAAATGTTCGTAAGAACTTTGTGAACAAACTTTTGAAAACGTTTTGTTAGATGCCTACCAGTAATAAAATTGTATGTACTTAGAAGAAGGTGTTGTGAAAACGGTGCGAGTCTAAACCGGATGATGACAACAGCACAACAACGAAGATAAGAGACTCTTTCCTTTTTAACGCAGTTCTAGATCAGAGATCTAGAGGTACTTTGGAAAACGGCTCTGTTAGCTTTGCAGTTAGTGCAGGAAGGAGACTGATTGATCGATATGTAGAAAGGGTGGGTGCTGTTTTCCACATATTGTTTGTTGACCCCGGGGAGGAACTTCCATTAGAAGGAGACGTGTATCCTTCTCTTCTCATTAAAGTGTAAACTGCAGTTGTTGGTGTCATTTAGTGGTGTTTAGAAGGAAAGGCCGATATTTCCTCATATTCATTTGGTATCAAATATAACATTCGGCGATGATAATATCTTAAGCCCGGCAATTAAAATAACTATATATATAGCTAATATATATTTGGTTGTCTGTTTAAGTATACTATGCATGGTCACCTTTCATTATCCGAATAAGGCCATAGTCACCTTACGGGGGTCAAATAAGCCTGCCGCTGTCTCCTTTTGGGGTTTAATGTAAATTTTCCGACGGGCATCTCCGTCTCTTCTACTGCTGTCCGGTTTCGTCTTACATTTCTAACACGAGGTGCTTATGCATCAGTCAATTACAGCTGCGCCCAGCGCCCCCCTCCCCCCCCCTGGCTACTGCGGGACATTTGCCGGCCTTGTAAGTCCCGGGGGTGGGGCATTTGCAAATTTTGCACTGCCCGGGGGCCGGGCATTTGCCAACCCCGGGGCCATTCCCGAGCTTTTGACACGCACGCAGTTTCCTATCAGAATATAAATACACAGAGGGCTTTACTGGAAAAAAAGCAGATTGGCTCATCTGTCAAGGACAGGAATAAATTGAAGAGGGTTGTAAAGTTTTATACATGCATTTCTTCATTGCTTATCAAGCCAAAATTACATAACGAAATTGGAGCTATCGATGGGAATCAACGTTTTTTGGTTATTGAATCAAATTTCTATTCATATTATTTTGAGGAACATCCTTTCATATTTATAAAACTATTCATAACATATAACTTTACAGCGCTCTATTAATTTAATGTCAATAATTTTATATCAATACTAAAACCATAAACTGGTGAATGTCGACGTTTGAATCGTTAGAATCCTAGCGCGCCGTTAGAATCCTAGCGCTATTACAAAGGAAGACGTAAACTGAGACAAAAAATTGCACCATCCCCCCCCCCCCCCTTTCGATTGGGGGATCATGAAAAAATTTTCCGGGTTTGCGGGGGGCGGGGGCTTTTGCCCTTTTTTTTTTTCCTCACCCGGGGGGTTTTGGGGTCCAGGGAAAAAAAAAGGCCAATACCCAGGGGGCGGCCGGGGGGCAGGATCATTCCCGTGATCCTTTCACCTCGCTGCGCTCCGTCCGATTGCCCTGTTTTTTTTTTTTTTAAAGGGACGGGCGCCCCCCAGAACTCCCCCCTTTCCCCCCCCGACCCCCTTCCGATCTTTCCCCGGGCGCCCGTTAAAACCCCGCGCCAATTCAAAAGAAAAAGGAAAATGAGAAAAAAAAATTCCCCCCCCCCCCCCCCCCCATTCGATTGTGAGATCAATGACAAATGTTGCAGTGTTGACGGAGGACGGGGCATTTGCCCTCTTTTTTCGTCCTCACCACGGGGGATTTGCGATCCAAGGCAAAAAAAATGCCAATACCCAGGGGTCAGCCCGGGGGCAGGGGGGGAAGGCGAGGGCTGGGCGCAGGTGGAATTGACTGATGCCTAACGAAGGCCTTCTAGCATTGTCATGGATTTCTTTGATAATAATCTTTCTCTGTTTTTAGCAGCCAAAACATAATTATTATTGTTTTGAAATCAACATAATTTTGTATCAATGACCGAACTGATCCAACAAGCAAGGAGGTTCTCACACTTCTTAATAAATAAGTCCTTGATGATTGAAAGTCTGAAACTAAGGACTGATTTATCCTGTCTGTGTGACGCCGGCAGTTCTTACCTGTTTCACATCGCAAGCGGTATCAGGAAATGGCGGTTCTCCGGAATCAACCATCAGCCGATAAAGAATTCCATTACAATCTTTGATAATTTTATCTTCTTCGCTAATTTCTCCTTCGGCTACAGCCACTCGGAGAAATAATTTACAAAATGCTAAAGCTAGAGCCAGAAAACGGACCAAATGTAGTTCTGTGTTCATCTTTGTTCGACTGAAGACCCATTCAGAAGATGTCGCTAGTCTTGAATTTTCTGAGTGTAGGTGCGACTTTTTGTCAAGCGTGTCCAAAGTACCTGCCGCCTCATTGTTAACGCGTATGAGAACCACAGGAAACGAACTCAATCATCATTAATCATCTTCCAAACCTCTTCGTCTGCAGCTGTGAATTAAGGAGACGCGAAATGTGTCAAATGTTTCTAACAGTGTCTGTGAAATAAAATGCTATGACGACCAGCCTTTTCTGTTTTAACACGGATGAGGGGAGCTGTTTGCTCTACGTGCTCATCGAAATTGAAGAAAGTTAAAGCAACACTTATTTTCTGCCTTAACATTTTGAGTTAACGCGCAGGGGTTTTGTTAAGGGTATGATACATTTTACAACTTTCACTAAGTTTCATTCACTTATGCGCCAAATCTCTTGGTAACCCCCGGTATGCATCGCACAATGAAGCACAAGCCTTTTCACCAACGGTGATACCAGCAGCAGATCAGGGTGGTTCAGTGGTGGTTGATTATGCCGATAACCCCAACTAGCGACGAAAGAACGAAACGGCAACTGTAGAGCACCTTTATCCACTGAAGAAGCTCGGATTGCGGTGGGAAGTTAAAAGTTTTCCTCTTTTCTCAGGCTCCACTAATTCGATATTAATATACTCGACGTCCACTTTCTTCCCGCCCAAGGATTAGACATTAGCTAGAAAGATTTAGAGTCAGGTTTTCATAAAGAAATTTGTACCACGAGACCAAGTTTTTCCTTAACTTTACTGTTACTTACTGTTCATTATTTACTGTTTACTTTTTTTTATATACTATTTTCTATACTGTTCATTAATTCTTCCCTAAAATTAGTAGTTTCACGTTAGTTTTGTCCATAACGATTGGTTCGGACTGTTTTAAGCCGCACGTTTTCTATTTGGAGAAATTCTCAACTTGAATATGACGTTTGCCTGGTCTCCCTCCGGGCCGTTTTGTCGGGGAACGTTGCGTGACATTCCCAAAAACGGCTGTGAGGGAGACTAACATTTGCGGACTAATGGTAAGCCAAATTCAAGACTGGTTAATTTCATCCCGGAATCGCGTTTACCATGTGTACAATGATATCAGTTCCATTTACCGAAAAACGGCCAAGCAGGCCTGAAAACTTTGAATTGAAGAATTTGCAACATTCCCTCCGGAAAAACAGGACTACTTTTCAGATGTTCCATTGCTCCTGTAAATTTTCCGCTGGATCCAGCGAAACAGTCGCGTTCCAACTGCTTTCCAATCGGATTTTCCGGAAACTTTTTGTAAATGATAAACAACCAACATTTGCCAATACCGGTACAGTTCGAGTTTCGACAAGATTTATATCATTAATGTTTGCTGTGAAGACATTACGGTCGCTATTGTATCCAAAGAAGTAACAATGGTCGCTTCCGCCCATAATCTGCAATTATCGTCTTTAAAATGAAATATTCATGATCTGTTGACTAGAATAAACAATATTAACCGCGATTTCTTGCATTGGCGAAATTTTTTCACTTGTTTGCCCCAGAGAAACCACGTGACACTGCTTTTATCTCATCAGTCCACAAGCGGGTGCAAAGATGGCGGATATCGTGAATTCACTACTTTCATATAAACCATAATACACCTTGTTTACCCCCCAAAATTTCGCATAAGTATTGTTTTCAAGTTCTCTTGGGAGGATTGTAAATCCCAAGAGAAATTGGAAACAATGCTTATGCAAAACGTTTGGGGGGGGGGGGTGGGGTACACAATGTGTATTATAGGAATGTGAAAGTAGCGAATTAAGTCTATTCTTTGTTCCGCGCTCGGTAACGCATCGCAAGAGGGGACAGAAGTGGGGTGCGGGGATGTTAGCATTAACTAAAACAAAATGATGCAGAGGAATATTCTGTTTATTTATAATGAAGATCTCGGTCAGTAGAAAAACCCTAGAATTTTTCCACCAGTGTGCTTTCTTCTGGCCTCTTCATGGTCCATGATGCCGCTGGAGGTAGTAAGGACAAGGTATCTGTAAACACAATCATACAGTTTGAATCTTGACTGACATAATTAATAATATTTAATGCCTCATCAGTGGCCTGAAAGCACCCTGATTTGGGGAGGAGGTGGGGAGCCTGGGTGGAGGAGTGGGTGCTTATTGGAAAGGATCCCAAAATGTTGGTTTACGGCCATTGCTTTAATTCATTTTAACCCTTAAGAGGTAACAAAAACCAGAGGAGTAACTAATACAGGCAAATCCCTTTAACGCTGACGCCCCTCGGACTGCAAGTTGCGTGTTGTTTCCTTAAAAGTGAGAGCTGCAATAAAGGGAATTTAGTCCAGTCAAACTAAGTTATGTAATTAATTTTGCTGGGATTTAGCCCTTGATTGTATTATTGGGTGTCTGTAATGCAAGGTGGCAGCAAGGCGAGAGTTGCCTATAGTTTCCACCACTCATTCTTTGGCCAACACCCTAAAAGACCCCCCTCCCAACCCCCCCCCCCACCCCCCCCCACCCCTGCCCACCCTCACCCCTCCCACCCACACTCCGCCACTCACCCCCACACCACACAAACACCCCCCCCCCCAACCCCCCCCCCCCAGTTGTACCCTTGGTACAGTTCCTCCTATACACAAAATCCTATCATTTAAAACAATCAATTGAACAGACTACAACGTGGGATAACAAAGCCCATTACATTACATTTACATGAATATCAAAAGCTGACTGGTAACTACACGTATATGCTCACTTACCCAAACTGTCTCGATGGCAAGAGATTGCTTGCCCACTGTTCAATATCGTGAACTTTTAAGTCATAACGAGGACTTATAACACCACACTAAAAAAAAACAAAGATGATGATTTATCAAGATGCATTGCTCTAGTCTTCATTGTTATTGCGTGGATGGATGCTAGTGAGCCTTCAGTATCTCATGTTTAAATCTGAATTCAACTTTGAATCTGCCACTTCTCACTTTGCAACTACTCTTACCGACTAATTCCTTTGTTTCACACTACTCATCACCTATTGCGCATAACACTGTGACAATAAATGTTGTTTTGAAGATCACCAATTGCTTTAAGAGAGGTAACTTCAACTTCAACAAAGGCCCCTTCTGTAGTCCAAATAGTTTTATCAGCAATTTTGATAACTCTTCCTGGCTAAACAGGTGTTGGTCTTGGGACCCACCTCAGTCCCTTTGCACAAACTGATAATTTGAAGCTGAATTTGTTTCTTTGATGTCTTTTTGTGATGAAAGGAGAATGATGACCCCTTTTTATGGGTGTTTTTTACTTGTTATGACTACAAGAAAAATATATTTAAAGGAGGTAAAAAAAATAGATGGGAGAAGTTGTATTATTTAGAGATGAATGACATGCAAAGAGACCCCTTTTTATGGGTGTTTTTTACTTTTTATGACCACAAGAAAAATATATTTGAAGGAGGTAAAAAAATGGATGGGAGAAGCCGTATTATTTAGAGACGAATGATGTGCAACCCCCCATTTGAAGCCACAGAGGAGTGTAAGATAATGTCAAAAATGTCTATTTTTCTTATATTTTTGCAAAGGGTCGGAAATTGCGCCTATAATGGCAACCAGAATTCAGCGGGCAACTTACCATGTAGCACTGTTATTCACATTGTTATTGTTAACTTTAACATTCACAGAAACTGATTAAAAATAATTATGATTTAGTCCCTTTCACTGACAGGTGTCTTACTTTTTACCTTGTTGATATTTTAGGAATAAACTGAAATGAGTTTTTCTCTGAAACTACCTTCACAAGATCTGCGAGCAATGCGATGTGAACGTTGCTAAGCCGCTATGTTTATCTCCAGCAGTTTATCTCAGAATGCTGCTGCTTAATACCATGTGCTTTGAATATTCATTCAGATGAAGTGTCTGTGAAGACACTCCAATCTTTTCGTAATTTCTTGCAAAGTGGAGATAAAAAAGCTGCCAAGAATTTTGTGGAACATTTGGACACTTGGGCTACGAAAGTGAAACCGTGGATCTTTTGAAATCTAGGCTGCGTATTTTTTCGCTCAAAAAGGTAATTTGTTAAAACGAAATCGGAAATGCTATACGCATGCGTTCTTTTCTGATGACTAGAGTGGGGCTCTTTTTGAACAGAGAAATGTCTCAAACATGCTTTTTTACATTTTATTGTACAAGAAAATTTTTAGGTGACCGCAATTGGCCATCTGGCAGCCAAAAATTCATATTTAGTTGCCAGTTGGCGTCCATAAAACAAGTTCATTTCAGACCATGTGCAAGATAAGGTAATTAAAAAGTCACATTACAGAGATATTATAGCACAAACAAACAAATGGGCCCTAGGTTTCATTATGATTTCTAGTTTTTGCCATATGATAACAAATTTTTGACGGCTGTTCAAGTTTTGAACATTTCACACCCAACCAGGGAAAATGCTTAGAATTATGGGCACGCAGGACAAAAACAGGCAGGGTGACCCCACCTTTTTGTTGCAGTTCTTCAATGTGCTATATATGGCTGTCAATTATTGTGCCAAGTTTGAAAAAAATCTGGATAGCAGATCATTTTCAAGGGAATTACCTTAAACAAAAACAGTCAAAACTCTCACAAATGACTAACGTGGTCACATCTACAGCAAATAGCTAATGTAACCTTGTTATAACAGCATTATTCACAGAACAAAAACAGGAGAGAGACTGTATTGAAAAATTAATAAAATCAAACCTTGTTCAAGCGTCCTGTCAAGTTGACTACAATTTTGCCAGCTCTATGGTCATCCACAATTTCAAATTCCCCAATATAACCTGAAAAGAAACACTTTTGTCAGTAAATTTCACATGAGTGGCTCCTAATGAACCTTTTGTGAGCTACCAACTCCTGCAAGTGAGCAACAAACACATTTTTTTTATCCCTTACAAGAGGTTTGACTGTAACATTTGGAAACCGTTCAAGCCGAACACCATAAGGCAATGATATTGAATAATAACATGATTAAATCCATAAAAAAGATGGTGCTAACAGTGAAAAAAGTTGTGGCCATCAATTTCCATTGACTGATTGATCAATATCAATCAATCAAGAATAGGCCATTTGCAGTTAGCCATTCATGTGGCACCAAACCGCCATGTTGGAGAGCAAAAGTCGCACTGGGACAAGACAAACAAGACATACATAATTTGAAATGGTAATTTTCTTTGTTTGTCTTGTCCCAGTGCGAATTTTGCTCTCCAGCACGGTGGTTTTTTTACCACGTGAATGGCTAGCTGCAAAGGTCCTATTATCGGTAGTTACCGACTGATTGTCTTATGTGAAAAGCAGTAGGGAGCCTCTGAGGCCAAGTTCAAACATCGAACATTTCATGTATCAAACTTAATACCTATTTGGGTTGATCCAAATTATACAAGTTTGACAGTTGATTCAAATGTCCACCTTTATAAGTCAGCCTCAAGTCACTTTCACGATGTACAATGTTCTACAATGCTTACCAATCGAAACAAATTAGAGTAATTTATACATTGGATTTGGTACACAAAAAGTTTGACCATTGAAACAGAGTTGCTCCATGGTCGAAATTCCCATGTGGGTTACTCGAACTTAATTCATGATAAGACACGTCTGACTTTATTGATTAAAATGTCTATCTCCTCATGTACTTGATTGAAGGATTAGGCTTGGTAAGTGAAAAGTTTGACGTTTGAACTAGACCTGAGCTACTTATGTGAAACTCCTACAATTAGTCTGTAGTTGCTCCAAAGTATATAAACAAGACAGGAAATAATTGCTTATTTTTCTTGCTAACTTTACCCAGTAATCAACCTGATAAAATACAAAACAAGGAAACACCAGCATGTATGTGGCACGTTAGTCTGATTATGACCTACATGTGAAACCGTAAAAGATTAGAGTTGTTACATCTTCGTAGATGTAGATGTAAAGCCATCAGCTGAGCTCAGACAACAGTTTCACAGCTGGAGAGAAATATCAGTGAAGATAATTCACATTACACTACCCAAGTGAACTCAAAACATACCATAAGATATAAATAGGACTTGTGGCACGTGTTTCTAGCACTGACAAAATTTTTTTCGTAGTTCTACAAGATTAGAAGAGGAAACAGACGCCACTTAACCTACCATGTTTCATCATAACAGTGAGAAACTTTACAATAACTTTCGATGAGGGACGGAGAAGAACCTGCCGCTTTCCTCGTCTTTCCGCATTGCAAATAGAGTTTAGAGCGTCGCTTAAGACATTAATCCGCACCATCTTGAACCCTGAGACACAAAACACTGATGTCAACAGAAGCCCTTAAACAAACTCAGTAAATGAACGTTAACGTTCAGTAAGACACAAAATACCAAAACAAAAGTCAAGAACAGTTATTGCTTTATTCAGAAATGAAGAGAATTTCTCGACAACCCTTCTTATGAAGCGGATGCAGACAGATTTTCGAGGACAATTTACCATACCTGGTGGAAAATCGCGATCGCGAGAGAGAGGAAGAAACTAGTTACTAGACCATAATATATTCCCGGTAGCCTCGCTTTCGTGATATTTGTTTCCAGGCGCGGTTCGCAGCCAGCGCGGTAAACAGAAATCAACAGACTTCGTAGTCCTGTGTTTATGATTTGTTTTTCGTTGAAATGCAAATATTTGAGTTGCTTTTAAATGTATATGCATATAATGCAAAAGATCTATGAGTCATCGATGTTAAGAACTACTTGTACATGGAGCGAGGAGGGTATGCTAGTTTATAGATGCTGACGGTTACAAATGAGCAGAGGTCTCCTGAGAGACAAAACCTTTTTAAGCTTATTATGTATGTTTGAGACTTAGTGGGACATAAACTTAAGTCCTTTTAAATTCAGATCACGTTTTGTGTGTCGATCATAGCTGAAAAGATTTATTATCAAATAGTGAAATGCTACTAATGAGACTGTCAATGACTTGCAAGAAGTGCGAATGAGCTTGTTTAACGGTGTTTTGATAGCGTGACTTTGTGTTGAGACTTTGTGAGATCTTTTGACGATCTCTTCAGTGACTGTAATGTTTACAAGAGAGAAGAAAAGAGTGGATCCAGCACGAACCAATACTAAAAGAGGTCGCAAAGGAAAAACCTCCAAGGCAGCGTGGGAAACTTTGCTTTCTACTTCTCAAAATGGTAGTTCTACACTGGTGAATGGCAAGGTGCGTTTTGGCTCTGACAAGAGGAATGGGTACCCACACGTTCAATGGTCGGATGATGATGACGACGACGATGACGATTATGATAAATACAATACTTCTATAACTCCAAATGCATCTCTTAACTTTTCGGGGAGTCGCTCTAAAAGTTTTGAAAGTTTATGGAGGTCCGCATCTGCCCAAGCAAGGTCAAATACTTCATTAAGTAGGAGTTTTGAGTCACAGGCAATGCCAGTTGAAGACTTTTATATGCATACTGCCCAACCACCAGTTCCCAAGGAAGTTGTTAAGCAAATACGAGATGGAAATTATATTAACTTTCAAGAACTTCTTCCTGAGAATCTTGGAAGAGAAAATGCAAAGAACAAGGTGATGATTGATGAAACTGAAAGAGTGGATGATATCACTAAGTGGATTGATTGCATGGCTACTTATGTTGCGGTGTTTACCTGTAGTGATCCTAATCGAATTAGAGATTTATTGGCCTATCAAGGCATAATAACCAGATTATACCGTGAATGCCAGAACAAGAAAGCTTGGCAACGATATGATGTTGCATTCAGGCGGAAAGCATCTCAGAATGGACTGAGAGACTGGAGCACAGTTGATGAAAACTTATGGATAATGGCTTCATCCCGAGATGCAAGGAGAGCTATCCTCTGTAAAGCTTGTTTGTCTCTAGCACATGACCAAAACTCTTGTCCGCTGAAACCTAAAGAAGAAGTATCAAAGACTTCAA
>CALNXI010002778.1:0-11417 GCA_942486025.1 Porites evermanni
GCTTGCCAGTCAGACAACAACAGGTCTGATGGGCTGCTCTGGGACCATTGGACATCAGCAGATATTTAACCCATGGAAAGGGTGACTTCAAGAGGGCAGTTAACAGGCAATTATCTCGTAATTAACAGACTGTAGAAGACTGGTGTTGTTGGCATTTCTATAACTATTTCCATTTATTCCTAATTATATGATTGTTTATTTTTTGTTTTTTGTTTGTTTATGATTAGGGAACTGGAGCATCTCTTGCCAGTGAGGAGGAAGTGAGAGAACTGGAAGCTAATTCAAACTGTATGTGTACAGCGTAAGAAAACATCATAGGGCGATTATTAGAAATATGGAAAAATATGATGTGTCTTATAGAAGAGGTATCATAAATAAGATGCAAATGTATCTTGTAAAAGGTGAAAGAAATGTCTTTGCGTCTCAAAGTAGGTCCACAATACCTCTTATGTGTAAAAGAACAGACATTTTGCAGCCGAAATAACCTGTAGTGCCTCTTAATCTCTTCAAAATACTTTGACAAATTAACTTTGAGTCAGTTTCATCATTTTTGTTTTTGTGTTGTTTTTTTATTTTCTTCTGTTCTTCTCTCTTTCCTCAATATTAAAAGGCACAGGTCATGAGGATGTTACGATTTGGGGACTAGGGTCAATTTAATAGAACTTTTACATGTGTATTTTACAAGTGTAGCCATTGTTTTAGAGTCTGAGAACAATAGCTACACTTGTAAATTACATGTGTAAAAGTTTTTATTAAATTGACCCCTGGTGCTGGCGTTGGGTTGATATTGGAAGGGGGGTTCTTAAAAAGAGACAGCCTCAAAATTTAGATCTCCAGAGCTTGACATCTCTGTTAGGACGTAAGGGGCACATGTGGTTACAGTAAAACAAGTAGCAAAACCGTGCAACTTGTTTTGCAACATTCCTGCAAACGAGCTGAATAGCAATGTTGCACTTTTTACAACCCACGGGACAAACCTGTCTTGCAACATATCAGGTTGTTGCAGGTTGCAAAGTTGTTGCAGAAAGCGGAGAGTTGTTCTACTTTTAGAAAAAACGAACCAGAATAATTGTGCGTTTTACTGGCACATGGAAAACTTGTCATGCAACAAGTGACATAACTGACACCCGCATAATTTTATCCAGTCAGGAGACAGTCCCGCACGGGGAGACAGTATTCACGCAACTTGTAACAACCTGACTTTTTTGCCAGACAGGTTTGAACGTGGGTGGTAAAATGTGCAACACTGCTTTTCAAATACTTTTGCAGTAATGCTGCAAAACAAGTTTAACGTATTTCATTGCCCAATTTACCTTAGCCTAAGTATAGTCAGGGTCACCCAACGAGATTATAGTTCAAAGACACTTAAACATAGCTTGTTAAACGTATTTTAGTTTTTAAACGGTAGATATAGGCATATTTTTATCCCCTAAAAATTTTTCATCTGTTCGGATTTCCTAGCTGAAAGTCTAGTGATCCGAAAATTATAGGGATCAAAACTTACCTTTTCGAAAGTTTTAGCCAGAAATAAGACTCCTGAAAATTCTCGGTGACCTTTTAGGGTAAAAATCCGTTAAAAATGGGCAATTATACCATTTTTTAGACGTTCGAAAATCCTAGGAGGGATAAACAAGCAAGAATTTTACCAAAAAATGTTCAGAAAATTCTAGATCTCAAATCGTCTTCCGAACAGATATTTTCCGAAAATTGACGTTAGGTGCTCCTGTATAGTCATAACAGAGTCCGGCTGAATATTTATTGCAGTCAGTACAAAAGAGATACCCAAGCTGATGAAGAGATTTGCACGCTATGATCCAGATGGCAGAAATGGTGGTATAACATTGAAACAGTTTTTGGACATACCAGAAATATCAACCAATCCAATAATGCCTAAAGTGGCCTCTGCTCACCTTGATTCAAGATCACGCAAGATAACATACAGGTCATTTATCAACATGCTGTCGAGACTGAGTCCACGCAACTCACTTGATGACAGGAAGGAATGTGAGTTATTATTGTAGTTAATGTGTCATTTAATCAGTCATTCATGTTGTGTCTGTCCCACATGCATTTTTAATCTCTTCTCTGCAATTTTTTCCAACCTTCCCGTATAAGAGACAAACAAAATTTATTGTCACATTATTCACCTTTCAATGCATATGTCCCCTTGTTTTGCTCTGCGCATCACCTACTGCACGTAAAATTGCGACATCAAAGTTGGCGGTGATTTTCACCGGTTGCCTTAGAGCGGTTTTCACTTGACTGTCGAATTGGGATTGGTTTTGGTTTTGGTTTTGGTTTTACTACGTCCTTTGGTTGGCTAGTGTATTTACTTTGGTTTTGGTTTTACGACAGTCAAGTGAAAACCGCTCTAAAGGATAATTAACAAAAGCCCCTTTTATAGTCCAAATAGTTTTAATAGCGATTATGATAACTTTTCCCTGCTAAAATGGTGTAGGTCTTAAAACTTGCCCCAGTCGTTCTGTGAGACTCTGTGCCCACCTTAGCATAAGTAGATGCTGATGATTTATTTATCTCATAATGTGATGATTGTTCATGGTTTGTTAACTGCAGTTGCATTTCAAGTTCTGGACACTGATGGCAATGGACAGTTAACATACCGTGCGTTGTTCAGTTTGTTTAGAATGGTGACAGGACCTGTACTGACAGATGACCAAGTGCTGGAACTGATAGCAGGAATTCTCAGCAGGACCAACCTGCAGCAAGATTCCAAAGTGTCATTTGAGGAATTCACTAATGTAAGGGATTTGATAGACTGTGAGCAGTCTCTCTTTTTCTTCCGGTTTAGTAAGGGGAGTGCACGCGCGCGAGAGCGGCGAAGCCGCGAGAGGCGCGAAACGAGGGCGGCAGCCCGAGAAGAAAAAGAGAGACTGCCCGCTTAGCCAGAGCCAATGAACTACGCGTTTGCCTCATAACCATCTCCCATCTCGCGCCATCAGTCACGCGCGTGGCCATTTGCGTGTCTCGCGTTTTGCTCGACGGACTACAGAAAAAAGAGAGACTGTTCGTAGTCTAGGGATTTGATCATTTTCATGCTAAGCCAACTTGAATAGAAAGAGGAAACCTGAATCGAACAGCGACAACCTGCACGTAGCTTAAGAAAACAGCCGAGATATCGCGACGCCACTACTAGTTTCGCCGTGACTATAACGTCTGAGGAACGAGCGCAGAAATTCCATATTGATGACGTGTCATAGGATAGGGCTTCTGACTGATTGAAACAAATTTCCCAAGCAGCCCGACCAATCAGAATCACTGCCCAGGTCTGGGTATTTATCCGTCATCAATGTGGTATTTCTGTGCTCGTTCATCGGACGTCAGGGGCACCCAACGAGAACATAGTTCAAAACCAATCTAACATAGCATTGTTGAACGTATTTTAGTATTTAAACGGTAGATATAGGCATATTTTAATCCCCTTTAAAATTTTTCATCTGTTCGGATTTCCTAGCTGAAAGTCTAGTGATCCGAAAGTTATAGGGATCAAGACTTACCTTTTCGAAAATTTCAGCCACGAAAAAAGGCTCCCGAAACTTCTGGGTGACCTTTGTAGGGTAAAAATCCGTTTAAAAATGGGCAAGTATACCATTTTTTAGATGTTCGTAAATCCAAGGAGAGGCAGGCAAGCAAGAAATTTAACAACAAATGTTCCGAAAATTCTAGATCTCAAATCGTCTTCCTAACAGATATTTTCCGAAAATTGACGTTGGGTGCCCCAGGTCATATTCGTGGGGAACTTCCCCAGTGGCGTTACGAGATGTCAACTGTTTTCTCTGGCTATTAGCCTGCACCCAGTCTCTTTATGTTCGCAAAGCTATTCTCCATACAGTTGGAAAGAATTTGTTTAGCAAACAAGACCCTGATACTTGCTGATTGTGTCCTTAATTTTCATGGATACATGTGTTCAATTAAGCAATATTTTTTCAAAGAGAAAATATTTAGAGACCAGCAGATTGGAGAGTTTTCTTCTCTTGAATGAACTTCATTTCTCAAGTTTAAAAGGCTTCATATCTCTTACGGCAGAAGCTAATGATATGTTGAACGCACGTTTAATAGTTGATTTGCTTGTATTTGATACATAGAGCTTTCTAATGAGTTCATATGCCAATCTATCAAGTCTTAACTTTTATTGTATCCTTCAGATTGTTTCAGATGATGAAATAGAACAACTTTTCACAGTGGAGTTGCAGCTTCCATAGTACACGCCATCAAGGGGCCTTTAGAGCCATGCGAAGTCGGTGTTCCTGGACACTGGATACCTTAAATCATTCCCACCGAGTGATTGCTGACCTCGGCAACTTTGTCCACCCTTAAGACATGCGTAAACAATAAGGCATACGTCCTGGCAAAAACCATCTCTTTGTAATATGCTTGCGGTTCTGCTTCATCTGTTACTTCGAATTACTCCCCTTAAAATCAAAGTGACAGATAGCCAGCGTGCGTAGCAGGCGAGGTTTTTTTGGGGTGGTTTTCGTTTGTATTTTGTGAAGTAAGGGAAACGCCGCGCGAATGCTGAACTGATTTCAAACAAGAAAACTATGCTGACTTTCTTTCTCTCGCCTCTTCCTCCTTGCCCTCGGTTTAACTGTTCGCGCGCGCAGCTGTATCTTTAACTTAATGAAACCCTAACGAAAATTACACCCGAGAAAACCGCTTGCTACGCAGGCTTATATAATGACAGATGGAAGATGATAAGAAAAGATGCAAACAGCCACGTTGTCGTCAGGAGAGAACATGTTTAGAACATTATAAACAGCTTTTTGTTTTTCAATAGTTTACGCCTCTAATAAAAATTAGAGAAATTCCCCTACGATTTTCTGGAGTTTTATTTTTCGCATTTCACTCCCCAGATTAAGCCATTTTTCGCACAAAAAGGGAACCCAGAATTTTTGGAATCCAAAATGCGGTGGAAAGAGGAATCAGAAAAAAATTCACTTTCGTAAAACTTTAAATTGCATCTAAAATTTTCGGGAAAATACTGAAGTCCTGGTACTAGTTTCGAAAAGACTCAAGTTGCCCTAGGATGACAGAACAGATATAATTAGACCTTGTCACGGTTTTCGACGCCATCTTGACGAGTAGGCAAACGCATGAGAAATTACAGTGTTTGTATGAGAATCCAGTGTCGAATAATTTCCAAAACGAGGTTAAGTGCTCATCCTTTGATATGGAAATGATTTTTCACGGCTCATGCAAAGAAAACTCATTTTCACAAGAAAGGTTGTGCACTTGGCCTCATTTTGAAAGTGAGGGTTTTTGGAACTCGGAAGTGGCCTAGTGTAAACTAATGCTTCACTCATAAGGATTCTACTGAAAAAATTTGAGGGCCTTACATGCGCTAGAAGACCTAGAACCACTTTTGAAAATTTTTCATACATTTCTCTGTAAAAATTTCCCGGGGAAAAACAGCAGATAAACATATTGAAAATCTAAAGAAAGCCTCTGGAGAAGTTTAAGCACAGGTATGGCCCCCAAAATCTATTAGTAGACTACAGTTTCACTCCCTTTGTCACTAGCACTTGTCTGTACTCTGTACTGTAATTGAGAAAACTAGGACGCTGTGCTGTACTTTGCGCAAGACTTTTAGGTGAACTTTGATCGCAGATGACAATTATACTGCTGGATATTGGTATAATCTACAGTTTATTGACAGCTAAATGTATTGATTTTTCTTCATTAATGGACTACAGTGCGTATTTCAAGGAAGTAATCCAATACTACTATTGTCAATTCAGTTCCGTGTCCGCTTAATAGAGGTTTTTAACGATAGAAATTAGCCAAATACGACTTATTTTACTGCCCGCGTCCGCTTAATAGAAGTGTCCGCAGTACGTAATTCAAGGAAGTAATCCAATATTACTATTGTCAATTCAGTTCGGTGTCCATAGTACGTAATTCAGGGAAGTAATCCAATATTACTATTGTCAATTCAGTTCGGTGTCCGCTTAGTAGAGGTTTTTAACGATAGAAATTAGCCAAATACGACTTATTTTACAGCCCGCGTCCGCTTAATAGAGGCGTCCGCAGTATGTAATTCAGGGAAGTAATCCAATACTACTATTGTCAATTCAGTCCGGTGTCCGCTTCATAGAGGTTCATTATAAAGGGAAATATATAGACGTTAATTTCGGGACCCGGCTCAGTGTCCGCTTAATAGAGGGTGTCAGCTTAATTGGGTGTCCGCTTAATAGAGGTTTCACTGTATATGGATGAAAATTTTCAGCTCGTGACGTATTTAATTCTGCAAACAGAATACTGCAATGCTGATCGTACTACACTCTTTTTTTTTATAAGAATGTTATTTTTCCGGCCCAGGCTGAATATTCTTATTTTTCTGCCGATTTTAGGCTTAAAATATTCTTGTATTATTCTTAAAATTTATTGGGGTATCAATTATGTGTTTGGTATCTAGATCTGTTCGCGTTACATTGTGCACGTGCTCCATCGCTTTTCGTTGCAGTCAGCGAGGTCAAGATGTCACGTCAAACGACCCTTGGCCGTTTTGGCTTTAAAAAAAGCATTTCGCACACAAAATTATATCTATCCTTTTCAAAATCTCAGCCTCGGCTTTATTATTAAAATATTCTTAAAATTTCGCAAATTTCAGCCTCGATATTCTTATAAAATATATTCTTATTAAAAAAAAAAGAGTGTACGTGAAAATTAACTTTTGCAAGACATCAACGCGAAACCGAAGGAACTCAAAACAGAGCGGGATTGTAGCCATGGACAGCTGTTTTGCCATTCAGTTGTAGCTCAACAGCATGGCGTAACAGGCAGAGAGGGGATCGGCTATGAAATAACCCGCGCACTCCGATGTAAGCCGTAACTTAGAACTCCCAATTGAACTCCCAACACCCATAGAATCACGGCATATCACATGTATCTTGGAGGGCAAGATGTCCAAGTGTCAAGTTGAAGTCTCGCAAAGAAAATGCAGTCCTTTGTGGACTTAATGTTCGTTCTTTTAGCTCGTGCTACTACTGTTTCCGCGTTTACCGAAAGTTGCATGATCACGTGATCAACTCATGCAAAGGGCCTATTGTGTAGCACACGAAATACCAACAAATACTAAACACCGCCAACAAGTTGGAGCAGATTGTTCGTGAAATTGGTAAGGGAAGGTGAATTAAGACTTCGAAAGTTTACACACATTTAAAAAGGTCATCCCATTCACAGAGCGCACATCGACAACTACAAGACACCCAAGAAAAAAATGTCACTGTGGAGAAAGATCCTGTTGGTTTATATACTCGCCCACCAACTACCGAACACGTTGAACGGGGAAATTGTGGGTAGGTATTAACTTATTTCTTACATTAACACTATTCTATGAACTAGTAATAATCATTTATTTACAGTATGTTGCCCAGTATCCGGACACTTTAGTTTAACATTGCAATAACTTCCCTCTGTTGATTTGTTACATATTAGTCGAAAGAATTCTGAAATTTGGCCCAGAGAAAATCTATTTAGTCCTTAATATGACGAAAGACAGTTTAACCTTTTTGCCTTTGTTTCCATCGCGAAATTTATGTTTTTGCAGAGCTCCTATGTTGCCAAGTATCCGGACAGCTGGCCCAGTATCCGGCCACAACAATAACAACGTACTTACTTTCGACAGGCAAGCGACTTATAAGCTTCTCTTGCACTTACAAAGTAATCTGGCAATCGATTCCAAAATATAATAACCTAGCATCGTTTTACAGCCGCATATTCACTGACGCCCAAGATAAGGTGGACTGGCAGGTGAGGTTTGGAATCACTGTCGTCCATATGCACCACCTGGAGGTGAGCGTAGGAATCATTGATTCTCTGGTAGTTTGGGGTAAGCCACACGTTCTTTGTGACAGGTGGCGGTGGCGGTTAAGAGTTGATCTTCCTGGGCACAGATGTATGTATTGTGCTTTTCGCAACATTTCTGACATGCAATGGGCAGCATGATGCTTAGTTCCGGTCGCTCCTGGTTCCGGTGCAATTGAAGCCAAGAGCTCTTGTTGAAACACGTTCCCTTTTGCGCCAGAGATTTCTTCCTTTCCTCCAGGGTAGTCACGCGCGTACACGTAGACGAAATGATCTCCACTCTGACGGTAAACACGCGCGCGAGATTTTCGTTCCTCTGCGTGGTAGCCTGAGTATCAGGCCTTCCCCCAGAAACGCCTGATACTCAGGCTACTGCGTGGTAAAAACAAGACTTGCCTTAAGGGACGTTGTTGCTCTCTTTCCCCACTGAACGGATATCTCTCTATTTCTTTAGAGCTAGAACTAGACGAGGTAAATCCCAGTCTTGCCACCCTGCTTCACCTCCACAAGATCGGCTTTAATCCCATTTAGTATTTTTGAGGACCCTCGTTGACATTCCATTCACTCGCTCCAATTTGCCCAGTGGGAGTTTCCAGCCATTGTACTTTGTGTAATAAGGTCTTGTAAAAAGCTTTCACCCTCTTCGGATCGGGGCTTGTCACGATGGGGAACTCCAAAATATTATGAACGTATGCGTTGATAATTTCGCCGGTTTTACCGTATTCTCCCTTGAGTATGTTCTTCGCTCTCTCGTAGCCTTCGCTGTTGAGCGGCAAACCGTCGATGTCAGCCGTTACCTTCGATTCAACGAGCTCCTTTAGCCTGCGTAGCAGGCGTCGAAAGGGGTAGGGGGTAGAGGATAGGGAGGAAGGGAAAAAGGGGAGGGGGATTGGGGAGAGGGGGAGTGGACCCTTTTCCCTTCCCTTTTCCCTTTCTCCCTCCCCCCTCCCCCTCCCCTTTTTGCGCCTGCCACGCAGGCTAAGCTCCTTTAAACACAGGTAGCCCAAGCTCACTATGAGAGCCCTGAACAACATTATCCTACTTAGCTAATTAATTATTCATACAGCAAGAAAATTATAAGACGTTGTATGGAGAAATATTCTTTGCTCACTAAATTAGCAAAATGTACATTGAATATCGCTTTGAAGCTTACCTTTAGCGTCCTCTTGTTTTTCTTTGTATTCTGACTGCATTTCAGACCTCCTAGGCACTGTTTAAGGCCTTTTTTGGAGCGACAGTTTTTCACCTAGATGACAGTAGAGAGAAGAGAAGAGAAGGTTGGCAAACCTCTCCTGACCGGCTCCGCTCTCGGCGGCGATAAATTAAATTCCGTGACATTTGCGACATGGAGATAATTCCGCCAGAAACAGATGTCCTGATAAATAACGTACATTTTCCATCATTCACATCGCCAAAATTCCCATTTGCATAGAAAAAAATATTAATCATGGCAGAAAGGTAAGATGAATTTTTGTAATCAAAAGATTGCATTGTTTCTCGTTAACAACTGTTTACAGCCGTAGTAATTCTTGTTGCAATATTTTTTTTCTAAATCATACATAAAAACCATTGTCAAACGCTTTTTAAAAAGAAGAGTAGAGATCAACCAAATGCAACAACGCGACATGTTTTGATATTACATGTCACTATCAAACGCGATGCTTGACTTCCGCGACCCCGGGGTGCAATGTGAGAAGTGAAAAATCAGTTACTGTGCCCAGTAGGCTAAATGCTCCAATTGTCCTTTGACGGTTGAACAGTTTGACCCTGCCAGCCCGCGTCGGTTTGAAATTGTCGTGTATTGCCCACTTCGTTGGCGATTTAGGACCTTCGAAATGCAGAGATGCCAACCTCTAGAGATTTAAAATCTGGAGACTCTCTGTTTTTCTCTAGCCCCCTACCCCGGAAATTTAGTACATTATATCAAGTCTTACATGAAGTAGATACTATCCAAATTCGCGATCATCGTTTTGATGCCAGAAATAATCTTTGTCAGTGACTCAGTAAAATGCCTCAGAAACCGTACTACAGTTACGAATAAGAAAAATTCAAGTTTTGAGCTAAAAATGGGCTAAATTTCAAACTAAGGCACAGAAAAGCTCAAAAGATGATTTTATCCGGGAGATAAAGCGACTCGTACGGGAGACCGGGAGATTGGTGTCGTATCCGGGAGACTCCCGGATAATCCGGGAGGGTTGGCATGTATGCAAATTGGAATTTTGGCGATGTGAATGATGGAAAATGTACGTTATTTATCAGGACATCTGTTTCTGGCGGAATTATCTCCATGTCGCAAATGTCACGGAATTTATCGCCGCCGAGAGCGGAGCCGGTCAGGAGAGGTTTGCCAACCTTCTCTTCTCTTCTCTCTACTGTCATCTATGTTGTTCAGGGCTCTCATAGTGAGCTTGGGCTACCTGTGCTTTAAATGCGCGAACTTTGCGACCGCCGGTAAAATTGTGGAGTCGATTTCCGCTTCAAACTTGTTTCAGAATGGAAGCCAGTTTTCGAACAACTCACCAACCTTTGTGATTGAAAGCTGTGGTAGCTTGAGCTTGATGACTAGCTTCTTTTTCCTTTTGATATATTCCATTATAGTTATCATGACCACCTGACATAATATCCGCCGAGCTACACAATTCGGTAGTAGGGAGTAGGCGAGATAAAAGGGAAAAAAAATCTCTTTGCTCGGCTAGATCCCTACGCGTATTGCCTTCTTGAATTTACCTCCAAAAAATTCAACTGTGCGTGAAAACCTTTGGAGCCGATATCAGTAGACTCTCAGTAGTGTGACCTTCCCAGAATTTTTTGCCGTGGTAAAACAAAACCCGAGATGAATTCACCTAGGGAGAGTTTTTGCCCTAGGTAAATCGGTTTTACCTAGTTAAAAGTCTGTAGTGTGACCACAGCTATTGAGTAAGTTTTCGCTTCTGACGCCGTAGTGTTGCAAAAGGCATAATTTACTAGGTAAGTGACGTTTTCTTTACTCTCGCCGTTGTGTTGCTTAAGAGCTCTACTTTCATTTCTGCCAGATCCTACATCAACACCAACACGAACGCCAACACCAAAATCAATCCCAACACAAACAGCAGCACTAAGCTCAACCTTAACAGCAACACCATCCGCAACAGCAACACTAACCAAAACAGCAACACTAACCGAAACAGCAACGCCAATAAGAAAACCGGCTCCAACACCAAAGGCAACACCAAAACCAAAACTGCGCTGCCTTTTGTGCCATTCGGAAAATTCTTGGGAGCACTGTGACAAGGAAAGTAAGGTGGTTAATTGTGCACCCGGTTTCGATGAAGCCTGTCTTACGATGAAAATGAATGAATGGGAAAAAAAGAATGGAACCAAGACTGGCAAGGTACTCACACGCTACCTGAAACACTGTGCCGCGCTTCAACTTTGTTCCGACGCTCAATGCAAAGAAATTGGATCGCGATGCACAGTGGAATGTTGTACAGAAGACTTGTGTAATTCAAATGCTGCTGTTTTGGCAACATTATCACACCATCACAACATCATCACACTCATTCTGACCGCCATCTTGGGTCTGGCAACTGTCGACGTATATTAAGTTAACTTTA
>CALNXI010002778.1:12261-22261 GCA_942486025.1 Porites evermanni
CCTGAACAACATTATCCTACTTAGCTAATTAATTATTCATACAGCAAGAAAATTATAAGACGTTGTATGGAGAAATATTCTTTGCTCACTAAATTAGCAAAATGTACATTGAATATCGCTTTGAAGCTTACCTTTAGCGTCCTCTTGTTTTTCTTTGTATTCTGACTGCATTTCAGACCTCCTAGGCACTGTTTAAGGCCTTTTTTGGAGCGACAGTTTTTCACCTAGATGACAGTAGAGAGAAGAGAAGAGAAGGTTGGCAAACCTCTCCTGACCGGCTCCGCTCTCGGCGGCGATAAATTAAATTCCGTGACATTTGCGACATGGAGATAATTCCGCCAGAAACAGATGTCCTGATAAATAACGTACATTTTCCATCATTCACATCGCCAAAATTCCCATTTGCATAGAAAAAAATATTAATCATGGCAGAAAGGTAAGATGAATTTTTGTAATCAAAAGATTGCATTGTTTCTCGTTAACAACTGTTTACAGCCGTAGTAATTCTTGTTGCAATATTTTTTTTCTAAATCATACATAAAAACCATTGTCAAACGCTTTTTAAAAAGAAGAGTAGAGATCAACCAAATGTAACAACGCGACATGTTTTGATATTACATGTCACTATCAAACGCGATGCTTGACTTCCGCGACCCCGGGGTGCAATGTGAGAAGTGAAAAATCAGTTACTGTGCCCAGTAGGCTAAATGCTCCAATTGTCCTTTGACGGTTGAACAGTTTGACCCTGCCAGCCCGCGTCGGTTTGAAATTGTCGTGTATTGCCCACTTCGTTGGCGATTTAGGACCTTCGAAATGCAGAGATGCCAACCTCTAGAGATTTAAAATCTGGAGACTCTCTGTTTTTCTCTAGCCCCCTACCCCGGAAATTTAGTACATTATATCAAGTCTTACATGAAGTAGATACTATCCAAATTCGCGATCATCGTTTTGATGCCAGAAATAATCTTTGTCAGTGACTCAGTAAAATGCCTCAGAAACCGTACTACAGTTACGAATAAGAAAAATTCAAGTTTTGAGCTAAAAATGGGCTAAATTTCAAACTAAGGCACAGAAAAGCTCAAAAGATGATTTTATCCGGGAGATAAAGCGACTCGTACGGGAGACCGGGAGATTGGTGTCGTATCCGGGAGACTCCCGGATAATCCGGGAGGGTTGGCATGTATGCAAATTGGAATTTTGGCGATGTGAATGATGGAAAATGTACGTTATTTATCAGGACATCTGTTTCTGGCGGAATTATCTCCATGTCGCAAATGTCACGGAATTTATCGCCGCCGAGAGCGGAGCCGGTCAGGAGAGGTTTGCCAACCTTCTCTTCTCTTCTCTCTACTGTCATCTATGTTGTTCAGGGCTCTCATAGTGAGCTTGGGCTACCTGTGCTTTAAATGCGCGAACTTTGCGACCGCCGGTAAAATTGTGGAGTCGATTTCCGCTTCAAACTTGTTTCAGAATGGAAGCCAGTTTTCGAACAACTCACCAACCTTTGTGATTGAAAGCTGTGGTAGCTTGAGCTTGATGACTAGCTTCTTTTTCCTTTTGATATATTCCATTATAGTTATCATGACCACCTGACATAATATCCGCCGAGCTACACAATTCGGTAGTAGGGAGTAGGCGAGATAAAAGGGAAAAAAAATCTCTTTGCTCGGCTAGATCCCTACGCGTATTGCCTTCTTGAATTTACCTCCAAAAAATTCAACTGTGCGTGAAAACCTTTGGAGCCGATATCAGTAGACTCTCAGTAGTGTGACCTTCCCAGAATTTTTTGCCGTGGTAAAACAAAACCCGAGATGAATTCACCTAGGGAGAGTTTTTGCCCTAGGTAAATCGGTTTTACCTAGTTAAAAGTCTGTAGTGTGACCACAGCTATTGAGTAAGTTTTCGCTTCTGACGCCGTAGTGTTGCAAAAGGCATAATTTACTAGGTAAGTGACGTTTTCTTTACTCTCGCCGTTGTGTTGCTTAAGAGCTCTACTTTCATTTCTGCCAGATCCTACATCAACACCAACACGAACGCCAACACCAAAATCAATCCCAACACAAACAGCAGCACTAAGCTCAACCTTAACAGCAACACCATCCGCAACAGCAACACTAACCAAAACAGCAACACTAACCGAAACAGCAACGCCAATAAGAAAACCGGCTCCAACACCAAAGGCAACACCAAAACCAAAACTGCGCTGCCTTTTGTGCCATTCGGAAAATTCTTGGGAGCACTGTGACAAGGAAAGTAAGGTGGTTAATTGTGCACCCGGTTTCGATGAAGCCTGTCTTACGATGAAAATGAATGAATGGGAAAAAAAGAATGGAACCAAGACTGGCAAGGTACTCACACGCTACCTGAAACACTGTGCCGCGCTTCAACTTTGTTCCGACGCTCAATGCAAAGAAATTGGATCGCGATGCACAGTGGAATGTTGTACAGAAGACTTGTGTAATTCAAATGCTGCTGTTTTGGCAACATTATCACACCATCACAACATCATCACACTCATTCTGACCGCCATCTTGGGTCTGGCAACTGTCGACGTATATTAAGTTAACTTTAGCGATACCATAAACAGAGTACTTGCGCACCTGAGCGGTGTACTGGTGTTGTTCTTGGTTACAGATATATGTTATATACATAGGTCTTTATATGCCTTTGATAACTTAAGCGCAGGCCAAAAGTTATTTACTACAAAATCCTTAAGTTGAGAAAAATGCATTACTATATTGGTTATAGAATGCTAAATTCGAGACTTGGCGAGCTGAGACTGAGAGACTATGGATTTAAAATTCATAACCGATAATTAAGCGTTTTTATCAAATCCGAGACCGAGACTAATTACTTCTAAAAAATCCGAGCCCGATACTCTTAAGTGCCGAAGATTTCGAAGTACTAATAAAGCTAAATGAAATGTCGGAAAACGCCAATAAAAGGGAGCGGTTTCACACCAATAATACTGCTCCAGCTAATCAGCCTGACACCAAGCCTTGCTTCTACCTGGATCACGTACCATGTACAAAAAACGCGTTTTTACTTATTCGCCAGGAAGGCGTATCTATGACAACGCCTTTTTGAATGCCAGGAAATCATTTGAGCTCATGTAGTTTCATGTAGTCTCCTACACAGCCGTTTTTAGCGTCGTCACGTAACGCTCCACCCCCGTGGGGAGGAGCGTTGCGTGACGACACTAAAAACGGCTGTGTAGGAGACTAAGCTTCATGTCGCTTTTATGAAAACTACGGGCTTTTTCAACAATGGAAGAAACACCAATGAACGAGGGTGCGTCGGTTTCAAATTTTTCTGGGAAGAGTAGAAAGCGAAAATGTATACCAAGTTCGTTAGATCTCTGTCTTAGCTTGTAAGTAGCTGGTTTTGCACTGCGCATAACATTGCAACTTCAAAGGAAGCGGTGATTTCCACATGTTGCCTAAAAAGAGGTGATTATAGCCTCTTGTGTAGTCCTAATGCTTTTCATAGCGATTTTGATAATTCTACCCGGCGAAAAAGGTGTTGTCTTGAAACTCGAAAACGTGCCCTCGCGCAAAATAATCATTTGAAGCCGAAATTGTCCCCTTAATTGTCGTTTTGCGATGAAACGAAAACGGTAACCCCCCTTTTTTAGTTGTGTTTTTCACTCGTCATGACTACACGAAAAATATATATTAAGGAGGAAAAATTGTGGATAGTAGAAGTTGAATTTTTTTTAGTTACATATGAATGACTCGAATTTCCGTGTTTAGAGCCACAGTACGAGATAATGTTAAAACTATCAATTGCTCTACATTTTTTCAAGATCGGGTAATTTGAGGTTACTTAAAAATAAAGCCCAGAAGCGGGCTTAATTTTTTATTTAGTGAGATGCAGTGTTTTTTTGCTATAAAATAAGAGTTTTTGACAATTGTTTACAAGTTTCAAACATTTCGCGAGCAACTAGAAAAAAACACTCAGAATTACTGACACACAGGGTGAAAACAAGCATAGTGACCCCATTTTTTTATTGCAGATTTGGAATGTACCATAAATGGCTGACATTTTTTGCCAAGTCGTTGAAAAAAATCTGGAGAGAACATCATTATCAAGCGGGTTACCTTAAACTCAAAGCCACGCAAACCTACATTTTTCTTGAAAATGAGAATTACAGTTTATGTATGAATTGGGGGAAAACTAGCCTGCGAAAACATCCGTGTCTCCTCGCTCATCACCGCTGGGACGTTTCGCGCGAAACGTCCCCAGCGGCGACGAGCGAGGAGAAACGGATGCTTTCGCAGGCTAGGGGAAAACGACTTTAGTTCGAGTTAACACGAGGTTCCAGTTAGCGAGGGTTTGAGTTATCGAGAGTCAATTGTATAAGAGAGAACCTTACATGCTTAAATCTACAGACCTCCTGACTGGAAAATCGACTAAAAGAATGATGTCTCAGACAGCACCTGGTTACAATAGGAAATGTTTTTCTGCCCTGTTTGTAACTCTGGTATAATTGAAGACGAATTTCATTTTCTCTTCCATTGTCCAAAATATTCAGTGCCAAGGGAGAAATTCTACAATCAATTCCGACAAAATTTTGTCGACTTTAATCAGCTATCGAAACAGAATTAATAATTAAATTGATGAATTCACAGAACTTTTTCGTAAATTCACATTTGCTGAAATTTGTCGCATTATGTAATGATTTACGTACTAATTGCATGCATTATCATTGTTATAAATTGTAACTTTATGTTAAAGCTTTTGTAATACTGTAACTACACAATTATGGTCATGCAAATAAAGCTTATGTTGTTGTTGTTGTTGTTGTTGTTGTTGTTGCCTGTAAAGCTCAAAGCTAAGAATACGTGGATGGTAATGAATATTTACGGCAATGTACATTTGCTAAGTCATTTACAATTAAATGTGTAAGGTGGTTCCCATTCATTATGTGCCGTGTTGGTTATTTACTCCAGAGAGGGGGGGGGGGGTACTTTAGGAATTTTTGAGTGGGGATGTGCCGCTGAGTGGATCAGCTGAATTTTGCTACCCTATACTAGACTTAACTCCCCAATCCCCCTATCCTAGAGTAGCTTTTAGGCTGAGTTGCGTAAATTCAAACTTGCCAATTTGATTTTTTCATAATTTTGAGGGGCAATTACCGGTTTCTCCAGTCTAGTCTTAAATCCTCACCCTATCAGTAAAGCATGAATTTGAGAGTGCAACCCCCGCATAAAATGACATACTCAAACTATAATTTTTCAACATGAGCTACCATCAAAAGGTGCTGGTATTCATCTCCGAAAAGTCAAGTCAGTCCCCTCAGGCCTACGGTCTATAACTGGAATTTATCAAGAGACTTTGTTGAGCTATTTTTGACTTCGGCTATTTTGAAAAAATTGCTCACATGTCAGTGGTCTAAGCGTATGTATCTGGGTGGATTTGTGGCTGATTTGATGCCTGCTTCTAACTACAGTACAGTAAAGTTCAAAAAAATAGACTCCTCATCCTTTCAAACCATTTTGCGATTATCCCAATTCGCCCAGTTACTTAAAAGAGGGGAATTTATGTTGGAGCTGAAGAGAGGTGGCCACGCCCGAGTTCGGACAGAGATGATAGAATTTATCGCCTTGCCGTTTCCGTCCTCAAAAAAAAAATTAAAATATGGTCATTTCACGTCGTAGTCGTGCTGGGGCGGTAAAGAAATGTACAAAAATTCGTTATGTACAAAGATGTTGTTTTGCGAACTAAACCTTTTGAGGCTGCCGTTGCTGCCGCCCTTGTAGTTTCGTAAGGAGTCAATTCCACCTGCGCCCAGCCCCCCCGCCCCGGGCTGATCCCCGGGCAATAACATTTTTTTTTTGTCTTGGATGGCAAATTCCCGGGGGTGGGGACTCTTGAGCTGTCAAATCTTCCGGGGTGGGGACGAAACAAAGAGGGCAAATGCGTTGTCCTCCGTCAACAGTGTAACTTTTTTTTTTCATTGATCGCACAGTCGAATAGTGCCATTTTAAGCTTTCTAATGTGCGATTTTTTGGTTTCAATTAACTTCTTCCTTTGTAATAGCGCTAGGATTCTAATTAAGACTTCACGCCGCGACGACATGAGTTTATGGTTTTAGTATTGATATTAAAATTATTGACGATAAAAACTAACAGAACGCTGTAAAGTTATATGTTATGAATAGTTTTATAAAAATGAAAGGATATTCTTCAAATAATATCGACCGAAAATTGATTCAATAACCAAAAAACGTTGATTCACATCGATAGCTCCAATTTCGCTATGTAATTCTGGCCTGAAAAGCAATGAAGAAATGCATGCATAAAATCGAGAACATGCCTTCTCAACCCTCTTCAATTTATTCCTGTCCTTGACAGATGAGCCATTCTGCTTTTCTTCCAGTAAAACCTTCTGTGTAGTTATATTCTGATAGGAAAATGCCCCACCCTCGGGACTGACAAGGCAGGCAAATGCCCCGCAGAAGCCCGAACGGGGGGGGGGGAGGAAGGTGGGAGCAGATGGAATTGACTGATGCATAACGACCCTCAGAAATCAGAATCCAACGAACGTCAAAAGTTGCTAAAAGAAGAACGTAAAGGGGCTCGGTTTCAGGACTGTCTGGTTCATTTTGTTAATATTGCCAATTACGCTAAACAGCCGTTTTTAGTGTCGTCACGCAACGCTCCTCCCCACAAACAAGGAGCGTTGCGTGACGACACTAAACTAAACGGCTGTGTAGCAGACTAGCTAGGGAACTTAACGCTAACAAAGACACACTTGTAAAGATCAAAACAGCTTCTTGTCCAACCAATACACTTCCCGAGCATGATATTAAACGTTACAAACAACAAAAATGAACTTTGAAAAACTGTCAGGCTAACAGTTTTTATAAAGACCCGCCATTGCAATCTGTTCTTATCTTTTCAATTTTGTCCATCCCGTGCCTACTGCTGAATTTGCTGTGTTATTAATACCCTGTTTTAATGTTTTGAGCTATTCTTTTTATGTTTTACTCAATTTGGTGCCGGTTCCTACTGTTAGAACTTTGATAAAACTCTTGACACAGCTCCTTTAATTCTCTCTTTTGTCTATTTGTTACTGATTAGAAGCAATAATTAAGAGTGTTTCAACACCTATCACCAACAACGCAAACGACTTTGAAGCGAATAGCGTGATTGAGATTCAAGAAGTAGGAGGAATGATTTTTCTCTTTTTGTTTTTCCTTAGCAATCAAGCGATCTGTACTGTATCTGAGAAGTTTGAATCAAATTCAGACTACATCAATCACGGGAACAGCACGTGTTCTAGCCGAAGTGCTGATATTATTTGAAGACTATTATTTTTTTCATATCTTTTTAAATGTTCTCAAAACATGGCTAAGAAAAGTCTGATGCTGACCGTTTCGATGACTGTCAGCCATCGTTAATAATAATAATAATAATCTAGAAAATGTATAAATATAGTAATAATAGTATTATTAACCTAGCTCGCACTACTGAGAGAGAAAAATTCCAGAAGATTTGCAGGGAATAAATATGAAATTCACGACCCTGAAGTATACCATTTTTCAAATGCTGACTGTAAAGGGAGTGTGCAATTGACCATATTCCTGAATAAGAGTAAAAGGAACCGGCTCGGTTTGAAATTCATCAAAAGTTACTGGTACCGTACCACTTTTTTGACGGGTCCAGAACCGATTTTTCTATAAGTTTTAACGCGCCTTGAAATTCAAGGCGTTTTCCCATGGTAGATAGGACACTAGGCCATTTCTGAGTTACCTTCAGCCGCTTTTTCGAAGCGAGCTTTGGTCTTCAACTTTTCACAGAAAAGTAAGCTTTTATTCACATGAGAATAAACTCATTTTATGACGGAATGGCTGATCGTGCACCAAGCCTCGCTTTGATGAAGAGGCCTAAGGTAACTCGAAAGTGAAAAATTGTAAGGGCCTTTAATGAATATTATAATTCAAGAGTTTTCCCACGGCGGCAGAATTTCAGAACTGGCAGGAACGCTAACTATGCGACACTCTGCTGGTCTGAATATGTGATTCATCACACATGTCCATCTTGTTCCTCCATTTCATTGTCTTCCCTTCGAACTAACAATTCATTCTGCTTTCACGAAACCTCGTTGCTGGTTCTCGGACGGACCTTATCAGACAACCGCAAAAATCACTGGGAACCTTGAGATAAAGAAAACTACAGGTCTGATCTGCCAAATTAGTGTGACGGTATCTTTCTCAAGCTTCGGTAAGACGGGCAACAAGAACGTGCGACTTGATTTGAAAAAAATAACGATGTTGTGTGTTTTACCACCCTCGTTCAAACCTGTGAACAACCTAATTTGTTGCAAGACAGATATGATGTGGGTGGCAATACGCGCAATATCGATATTCAACTGGTTTTGCAGCAATGTTGCAAGAAGAGTTGCCCTTTTTTGTTGTCCATTTTACCTTCACTTAAGATATATTTCTTTTCCTGGAAAATGACACCTTTTTAAACCTTTAGAGCCGCTTACGAACTTTGACACTCGGGATTTACAAATACACCCGTATACTATCTATATGAATGAGTTTACTGATGTTAACGGACTCATTGGCCTTGGTTGGCTGCTATGGACAATGAATGAGAAAGGAAACAAAAAGAAAAAATCCTACATAGTCACATAACGTTTTAGAGATTTCTGTGACTTAAGGGTTAGCAACCCAAACAAACTGCTTGATCAAATGAGTCCACGTGTCAATCGATCGTGAAAACAAAACAAATTTCGTCAGCAACAGGACATATCTGCCATGAACAAGACATCACCCTATATTTATGAAGTGCCTTCGCCTTTTATTCATGCCGTCATTCGTCGACAATTTATTCTACCTCACTAAATGAAGATTCCACTTTAAAATGGGGGTCAATTTCATGCACTCTATACTACTCACCATTTTCAAGGCTTTTTCACTGACCTCTGGCTTTCGCAGTAAAATTAAATGTTTAACAAGAACAAAGCGACTTTCACGATCGACCACCAAATCGGGCAAACGTATCGTATTGGCTATAATCTAACGTATATCACAGAATTCGCCATCATCATACAAGGCTTCCTCCTTCAGGTGATCAAAGAACAGCTGCTTGACAATGATACCTAAAAACATATCAATATTGCATGTTCTGCCATCAGAGCTTGAGGGCGAGAAGGAATTCAGCAGTGTTGATGATTAAAATGAAAATTGTCAGTTCGTCACTCTATAAACCATGCCTAGTGAATCGGTACAAGCTACGGCCCAACGATTTCTGGGAGTGTTTAGGCAAACCGAGTTATCTACGTTTGGTCGATTTTATCCGGAGGAAACCATAATATTGCCCACCTAAAAATAATTTATGCAGTGCCGAATTTATTAAAGGCCGTTACCGGGCCGATTTTTGAAGACTGGTAGATGGGAAAAAGAGATGAAAAAAGATCTCGAAATATTTAGCTTTTCTTGCTTGTCACGAGCGTGAGGAAACCCAACCGATGACTTCTCAGAAAAAGCAGAGCGATGCCGGCCATTTTAATTATTGTCTTATCAGGTGGTGTCTCGATATAGAAAGTGATATGGTAAAGGGCCATGACAATCAGCGTACCAGTAAGAAGGCCACCGAATATTGCCAGCGCCAATGTAAGAACTAAGGCAGCGAACTGAAATACGGCTAACAAAGGAGACTTTTGTCTGATTGGCTGTTTGATTTTGTAGTGTTCAGTCTTCTCACCGCGCGCAGGTGAGTAAACAAAGATGGCTGCCAAAGCCCTCCTTCGATCGTTCGTACAAGGTGGCATGTAAAGGTTTACAAAGTGTGATGTTTTTCTCTTAGCCTATAGTACTTATAGGGGGCGTTGACAAGATTTTTTTATATGCGTATATTGCTGAGTGCGTTGCAAAAAGAACTCATCTAAAGCAAAGTACATCGGCTGGGATGGGAAATTTTTTATTTACAAAACGCTACAATTGAGTCTTTTTTGGAGGAGGAAACGTATTTTCAACTTCACAGAA
>CALNXI010002778.1:27261-63915 GCA_942486025.1 Porites evermanni
TCACCTGGCGGCGATTTCCGGTACTGCTGACCAACCTCTCGCCGAAATTGTCATCTTACACATATCGACATCCATAACTATTTCTCTTCGTTTATTATATATTTTTACGTATAATCGCAAAAATATTCATTCTGATCGAAATTTTTCGCCAGGAAACTAAACTGGCAATTACATCTAAGCACGATTACTGACGCGAAATCCTATCATTGTCCAGAACTTGGGAATGACTAGCCTGCATTACAGGCGTTTTATGAGCCAAGTAGCGAGGCGAACGCGGCATTTTGCGTGAAACGAGTGCGAAGAGCGAGACGAAGGGAGGAGAAACACTATCATATTGTGAGACGAGGAACCCTTGACCCTTGACCAAAGTCATGAAAGGATTTTGTTACCTGGCAAAAATTTTTCAGGCCTCTTTTATTCTCGAAGGAATCCTTGAATATTAATAGGTTAAACAAATCGTTCCCAATGGCTTCCTGTCGACAGATTTTTTTGTTGCAAAAGAAACAAAATTTGTTGTCGTTGCTAACAGAGCCTTTGGCTACAATTTTCATGTAAAATATTTCAGTTACGACCTGTGTCTAACCAAAGGAAAGATTTTATGGCCGAAAAAGGCGTTAAACAATAAATAAGGGATTAACCTGTTATCATAGAATTCTTATTTTGCTGTCCTGAATCCTTATGCTTGATCTTATGTTGTTTGAAGATCTCCCTTTAGCTTGCAAAAATTATGGGATTTGTAATGTCTTCAGGTTTTTCTTTTGACATTTGCACTACTGTTTGGTAATGACAGTTTTCTTAATTTTACTGCGGTTTGTGAAACGTTCTATTCAAATACTTTACAGGAACGGTGCTCTTTTAAGGTTATGGTGGAAAAAATCGAAATATTGCTGAAATTGACTTTACAGGTTTAGCAAAGCTTTTGGGTTGATTGTCAGTGATGACGTTTGCTGTTGACAGTTGTCTTTTACCTTGTGAAGCTTTCGCAGCGGTTGCCTCTCGTTTTTTGTATAATTTTTGGGTGTGGGGTGGGACTTAAAAAAGGACTCTTGCTGAAATTGACTTTACAGGTTTAGCAAAGCTTTTGTGGTGATTGTCAGTAATGGCTTTTGCTGTGAACAGTTGTCTTTTACCCTGTGAAGCCTTTGCAGCGATTGTGACAGTGATTACGGTATTCGACTACGTCTCGTATAACACAAACTTTAATCACTTCAGAAGTAGGTTACACTCATAGAGGTAAGACATACTAACACACACAAAAACTAGTCTAGCGGTTGCTTATATACCTTAAGAGGGGATTCTAGAATGTTCCAAACAAATACATAAATCAGTCTATCAGACTTACAAAACGTTTGGGATAATAACAAATTGACATTCTAGAACGTTCCAGGAGCGGATCTAGGGGGAGGATGCAGGGGGTGCCCCCCCCCCCCCGGAGCGGGTTTTTAAAAAAACTGGTATTCTCCAAAAAAAAAAAAAAAAAAAAGGGTAAATAGGGGTAAAAAAAAAACAAAAAACGAAGGCACCCCCCCCCAAAAAAAAAACGCAACCAAGACAGAAAAAGCACCCACCCGACAAGGGTTTCTTATAATACTTAAGAGGGGATTTTAAAAAGTTCCAAACAAATACAAAAAACAGTTTATCAGACTTACAAAACGTTTGGGATAAAAACAAAATGACATTTTAGAACGTTCCAGGGGCGGATTTAGGGGGGGGATGGAGGGGGGGCCCCCCCCCCCCCGGAGCGGTTTTCTAATACAACTGGTATTCTGCAAAAAAAAAAAAACACTATGTGGTTAATTGGTGTTGAAGTAGAGCAAGAGACGAGTGCACCCCCTCCTAAAAAAAATCCTGGATCCGCCCCTGCGTTCTTATCTAAAAAGCGAATGTAGATAAATTCCAGAAAGTTCTAGATATAATAACATCTTTCCCCTTTTTAAAAAAGTAAGTACAGGCTAAAATGTTCATCACTATGACTCAATATCAAATTTCTTAGGGTGGCTTGATTAATCGTGCGGGTTGAGGGGGTCTTGCACTCAGCTCTGCTGTTCGAGGTGAGAGGGAAAGTTGAGGTCTAGAAGGGGTTGTGGCTGCTTTTGCTTGAGTACTGGCTGGAGAGGGCTGGGTCTGTTCCGGCAGATTGTTTGAAGCCGTTAGGTCATCTTCGTCCATTTCAGAGGGAGATTCTTGAAGTGGTTCCCTGGTAGAACGCGACTGCTTACGATTACAATCTACCATTGACTTCAACCTGGTAGCTGCGAGGTGCGCTTTTAGAGGAAACAGCTGCTTGTGACCACTGTGTTTCACCAAGCAGTTACCAATGCCATTCAACTTCCTTCTTCTTCAACTGTCTTAAAGGCTGGGATGCTGTAGACAGATGTTGGCAGAATTTTTTCCAGATACTGCACCATTCCTAAAAACGTTCTCAGTTCTGCGAGGTTGGTAGGCACTAGATAGTCAACTACTGCCTGTACCTTTGACGGGTCGGGTTTTAGACCTTCAAGTGTGAGGAGGTGTCCTATGAAAGGAACTTGTGGCTGTCGAAGTTTCAACTTCTCGCAGTTGAGAGTGAGGTTTCTTTCTCTTGCACGTCTAAGGAAAGCTTTGAGATTCTGATCATGGTTAGCTACTGCAGCATTATTAGTGTCCCCAAAACCGCAAACTAGGATGAATTCTACACCTGTAAGTCCTTCTACTAGCCCGTGCATTCGCTGTTGCCATACTTCTGCATGGGGATGAGTTTATTCCAAATGGTATTCTGAGCCAGCGATAGCGGCCAAAAGGTGTGTTCATCGTTGTCAAATAACTGCTCTTTTCATCTAGTTTGACCTGCCAGAATCCACATCTAGCATCTAACATGCTAAAGACTTTGGCACCACTAAGGCAAGTTGCGACTTCCTCGATAGTTGGAAGTGGATAATGCAAGCGTTTGATTGCGTGGTTCAGATCTCGAGGATCTAAACATACTCGTATTTTCCCGTTAGGTTTCTTGACTATGACAAGACTACAGACCCATGATGTCGGCTCTGTTACCTTGGCGAGGATACCATTCTTCACTATGTTATCCAACTCTAACTTGAGGCTATCTTGTAGTGGGACTGGTACTTTACGAGGCGGATGTACCACTGGACGGAAACTATCGTCCACTTGGATGGAGTAGTTTCCTTCAAGGCATCCAACTCCAGTGACGATATCAGTAAATTCAGGTAAGGTTGGATCACTTCTAAAATTTGGCAAGACACTGATTCTTTCATTGTTAGTCGCGTTTATGTCAGCATCCAGGATTTTGCCAACTTCTTTTCACACGATCTTTAGAGCAGTGGTTTCAAATCTTGCTTCACAATGTGATAAAGAACTCCACATTTTCTTCCTTTCCGTTCGGTAAGTAGGCGGATTTGACCAAGTACAGTGGCCAGACTACAGTCTTGTTGCGCATGATAAGCCTTGCATTCGACTGTTCCAGATTCCTACACTGTTTGTCTCCTTTAGTCCTGATGTAGTCACATTAATGGGCAGAATGTTACATGAAGCACCTGTATCGATCTGGAGTTCTACCTTGGCATTGTTGTTAAGGCGCACTGTCACATAAACTGATATGGAGGAGGGCTTATGACTGTAGATTTCACAATCTTGTACATGATTTCCGGAGCGGGAGTCACACTTTTTGGCGAAGTGTCCCTCTTTGCCATATCTAGTGCATTTTTTGCCAACAGCAGGACAAGCTGATTTTTTCATCTCATGAACAGTGCCACAAAACTTGCATTCTCAAGTGCATGCATACGCTGTTGGTGTTGCGAGAACCTTTCCCTTTTGACTTCCACGGATGGGTCTGTTTTCTACCTGAGGTCTGCTTATAGGAGGTCGTATCCTCAGTCTCGGTCTTAGGAGTTGTCGTACCAATAAGGGTGGTAGACTACAATCCCTCCCAAGTTGTGACATTAGTTTGCCTAATGCCAAACATTAAATATTTTTCTCACCATAAGGTATCATTTTAAACAAATTGATTTGCACGGGAGAAAAATGGGAGAAAGACGCAGCGTTTTTCTCTGTCGTCTCTTAGAAATTCCGATCAAGACCAGGCAAAACCAGGACAGAGCCGGAGAAGTAGTCGGAAAAACAAATGTTATCTTTTACCATCGGAGATGATGTAAGTGGGGATGGACAGGACTCTGAGAAAAGACTAACTTCTCAACTATTAAGGTAAATATATTTGTAGCTACATGCTTAAACGATGTGGCACCTGTCACTTTGTAACCAACTGCTATGATAAAGTGACTGGAGCTGAAGTAAGGTTAGCCTGCGTAGCAGGCGTCGAAAGGAGTAGGGGGTAGGGGATAGGGAGGAAGGGAAAAAGGGGAGGGGGATTGGGGAGAGGGGGAGGGGACGCCTGCTCTAAGAACCCCCTTTTGTTCATATCTGCGGACGCTGGGGTCCGCAAATTCCTGATTGGCTGAGCCGTAATGAGTAACATATTGAAATGCGCGTTTCACAAATCAACAAACAGTCGAGATGGCAGCGGTAGACGTGGATGTCGTAGAGAGTGCTTTGAGAGATGTGAATTTATCTAGTGGTAGAGAAACTGTTTTAAAACCAGAGCAAGAATCAGCAGTAAGGGCTCTTTTAGCCGACCGAGATGTTCTGGCGGTTTTGCGGACTGGATACGGCAAGAGTTTAATTTACCAAATGTTTGTACGCGCGAAGAACTACGAGCTAAATGGTAATGCGGCGATTCTCGTCATTTCGCCACTGAAAAGTATTATCGAAGACCAGTTGCAGGAGATGGAATTGTTGGGCTACCCAGCGAAAGATTTAGCCAATTTATCGAACGCTGACATTCGCCGATGTAACTTAGCAATAAAAGAGGGTGGTTTTACCTCATGCCAAAATGCTGTTTATTCCGATAAAGTTGTTTTTATCTGCTGGGTAGATTATGCTCTGGAAGGTTCTGCATTTATACTGAGCAAATGTTATTTTAGGCGCATGTTTCACACTGAGAGGTCATGACATACATATCGATTGACTGTAGTTATTGTTTTCTGGTCGGCAGGATTTGCCCTCTGATGCAAGCGCAATTTCTTTGACCTCTTTTGAAGCGTAAAGCTTTTTTTATTACGGCTGAATAAGGGTTCCAATTTTCTCCAAAGTGCCTTCTGGATCTGAACAACTAAGCGAATTTCTTTAGTCCGTGAGTGTAATGTTTTTCTGCAATGGCGAGTGTAGCGACACTAGATTGACAGTAAGCGTAATCGGATTACTAGAAAATTGGTAGGCGTTATGCAAAAACATAGGCTCTTAGAGCAGGCGCTCCCTTCCCTTTTCCCTTTCTCCCTCCCCCCTCCCCCTCCCCTTTTTGCGCCTGCCACGCAGGCTAAAGTAAGGTACCACATATAGTTTGGGATAAGCGACGAGTACATCACGTTTTTACCGTATCGGAAAACCTCACGAAATCAAGCAAATCGCTCAACACCAGGGAAGTTGTTGCATTATATAACGTTACCGTCAACAGATGAAAATGTTTGCTCATTCTTTCTTAACTGTTCTAAACGGAGGAATTTTTAGAGAGAATTTTTTTAAATTGGAAATCACAAAAGCAACATCGAATTACTTGTCACCGGATATGTAATCAACCATCTTACCGCAGATTGCCATATGCCTAACCGCAAGGAAGGCAAATTTCCGCTACCCTGCAAAAACATCCGTTTCTCCTCGTTTATTCATTTACCTCCTGTTTGTAGGGGTGGGTAGAAAACGAAGACCTAAGAGCCAAAAACTAAGACCATCCCTCAAAATCACTTCTAAATAGCGAGAAACGGCTATATCGACCTGAGATGTGTAAGAAACAACAAGATCTTCAATTACTAATGAATTTGACCAGGGTCTTCGTTTACTACACCCCCCTCCCCCACTAATGTAGAAAACGAAAACCCCCTACTCAAAGTCACTTGAAAACAGCTCAAAACGGGTCGAATGCAAGCGAATGCGTTCAGCTTAAGTTTTGCTGGTGCCTTGCTACCTCGACCCTCTATAAACCGGACACCTCCCTAAGACCTTTTACACTGAGTCGGGGCAGGTGCCAAGAAAGTTGACTGTATTATATCATGAATATATCATGACTCTTTGTTACATTTCTCGGCGATGAACTTTTGAGCTGCCGAATCTGAATTAGCTATCAGTACTTAGTACAGCATGAGCAATTTGAAGCCGCCCCTCCCCCTCCCATACATGCCACTCAAATATAACCCTTTTAAAAGTATAAGGCGAGGGGCCTATTTTCGAAATTTGACAGTAGCTTATAACATATCGTTTTTTTTCCTTATCGAAACAAATTATACATAACCGAAAGAAAAAGTTTTCGAAAAGACTGAGACACGAACGATGTTTTGGTTGGTTAGACGCTTTCGATGATTTTTCTGTTCTACTATTTCCACGGAAAGTGTTTTTTTCACCATTTACTCCGATTTTCTCTTTAAAAATCTGTGAGAAATATATCAAGAATTTCTTCAAAGGAGAAAATCATTCACACCATAATCTCACCAGAAAAAACTCATCTAATTCTAACATCAACCGCAGCACATGAAAATTATTGGAATAGGATAAAAATTTCCATCTGCTAAAGTAAAGATCTACGTACTGGTCCTTCAAACTTAGAGAACTATCAAACATAAACATACATAAATTTAAAAAAAAAAGCCAAATTCTAATAGTGCCTTTCTTTTCGACAGCTGCATATTCAAATTCGATCCAGGCTAGTGATTTTTATTTTGAAACACAAACGGAAATTATTGCAGGCATATTGCCCCCGGCCAAATATATTCTATTCAAGAACTTTCACCAAATGTCTGACAAGGATCGGTTTTACAGCCCTTAAAAGATGCTCAAGTCCAGCTTCAATCTGTTTACTGAAAAAGAATTTAAAAAACAAAATCATAGACCATGAATAGTCAAATCTATTCTCACTGAAAACAGCTCGTCGTGAAGGTTATAAAAACAGAAGACCAACAGTTCAACGAGACTCTCGCTATAGGTATCAAGAAGGGAAATATGATTAATATTCACAGAAGGAATGAGACATTGTTCTCCTCCTGATGCTGATAAATTGCGACGTCCTCATTGGCTATTTACTAATTGATATCGGCGGTTCCTCGGTATTCATAGGGAGTGCATACGTGGCCGGTTTGCCTATAGTCATTTTCGACAAGGTTTCCAGTCGGCTCGCAAACATTGGCCTTACTTTCTTCCCTCAGTCTGACTTGGAGCAGAAGTCAACTCGTCTTGTTTGCATTTGTCCGATTAGTCATCCTCTTATCTGGTAATGAATACAAAAAAGAAAATATTATATCGACGTAGCTTGATAGGCTTTTGGGCTTCCAACCGATGCATGAGACTCGCGGTATGAATGATCGCTGCACTTTTCGGTTGTCATGCTTCTTCGCGAGCACGATAATTATCAGGTTGAGTAATCTTTGCAAAAAACAAAATATGTGTTTAAGTAAGAAACATTGAGCAAGGAAAACGCTTGGACGGTCTCAAAGAAAATGAAAGAAAATAAGGTCGGGTATAGCTACATAAAAAAATAAGCTTGAATTATAAGTTTTACGTTTGTCGACGAATTGATGAGTTCCTTGTAACTTAGCAGCTCTCCTTTGTTTACTGTGGCGGTCATAGTAGAATCCGAATCTCAGCCAGTAAATGAATTTTCGCAACCGAGCCGAATAGTTTTCATCCTAGCGACGGCGGAAAGCAGCTGCCTTGAGTCAGCAAACATTTATTGTTTTCCTTTCTTTTATGTAGGCGTACTTTGAAATAAGGTCTAAAATGCTTATAGACTTGTAGCCGGTCTACAGCCGTCCCCTCCCCTCGCGGGTTGACTGTACACAGGCCAACTGAGACTTGCGGTCCAGACTTGTTACCATAGTTTCCTCTATTATGATTCCTCTCATCTTGATCATGTTACAGTTGTAAAATTCAAGACAGGCTGGGATTCCGTCTTTACATTCAGGCTTCATCGTGTTAAAATTTCTTTAATAAGGGTTTGGACTAGCACCCGCTTGACTTGCGCAACACAATGTCAGCGCTTGTAAGGTTTATATCCTGGCTGTTGAGTACTTCAGTTTTTTCTGACTGTCATACTTGTTAAATAATATTTAAAAAGACAGTCACAAGATTAATATTTCTATCCCTGTTCTTACAATATGCTACTTTGCGTATCTAAACTAGTACTGCAACTACTAGTCACACTTTCGCCTGGTTTAGTCGCTAGCAATAGTCACTAGCCATACGGAAAGCTGATATGAGCCGGGAAAGCGCACTCCTAGGAACAAAGTACCACCTGCAGCCTGTTGGAATAGACTAGTTTACATCGTAAAAGGATGTAGAATCAAGGTCAGAGGAACATTTTTTCCGTTGGATATGTCTCTTTATAAGTGATAAAATGAAAACAAAAAACAACTGCCGTATAACTCGGTACATCAAGTTTACAGGAGGACCTGAATAAGTGGTTTGATATCTACTAGATGTGTGTAAACAAGCTCAATAATGTTTTTCCTGAATAGACACTCCCGGAACAAAATATGCAGGTCGAATTTATAATCGAGTGAACGTTTTACCGATTAATTTGACAACAAGTTTTTGAGCCGACAAGTTTTTTTTTCCTTTCGCTTTTGACTTGGTCATGAAGCAAAGAATCTTTATCTATTTGTTTTTTCTCATTTCCGAAGAAAAGCCCAAACAAAACAAGACGGCTATCGCTTCACCAGCAACACTGAAAATATTTTTTCACCATTTACTCCGATTTTCTTTTTAAAAATCTGTGAGAAATATATCAGGGATTTCTTCAAAGGAAAAAATCACTCACCCCATAATCTCATTAGAAAAAACTGATCTAATTCTAACGTCAACGGCAGCACATAAAAATTATTGGAATGGGATAAAAATTTCCATCTGCTAAAGTAAAGATCTACGTACTGGTTCCTCAAACTTAGAGAACTATCAAACATAAACATACATAAATTTAAAAAAAAAGCCAAATCATAATAGTGCCTTTCTTTTCGACAGCTGCATATTCAAATTCGATCCAGGCTAGTGATTTTTATTTTGAAACACAAACGGAAATTATTGCAGGCATATTGCCCCCGGCCAAATATATTCTATTCAAGAACTTTCACCAAATGTCTGACAAGGATCGGTTTTACAGCCCTTAAAAGATGCTCAAGTCCAGCTTCAATCTGTTTACTGATAAAGAATTTCAAAAACAAAATCATAGTCTGGCATTTTCCTAGACCATGAATAGTCAAATCTATTCTCACTGAAAACAGCTCGTCGTGAGGGTTATGAAAACAGAAGACCAACGGTTAAACGAGACTCTCGCTGTCGGTATCAAAAAGAGAAATATGATGAATATTCACAGAAGGAATGAGACATTGTTCCCCTCCTGATGCTGATAAATTGCGACGTCCTCATTGGCTATTTACTAATTGATATCGGCGGTTCCTCGGTATTTTAGGGAGTACATACGTGGCCGGTTTGCCTATAGTCATTTTCGACAAGGTTTCCAGTCGGCTCGCAAACATCGGTCTTACTTTCTTCCCTCAGTCTGACTTGGAGCAGAATTCAACTGGTCTTGTTTGCATTTGTCCGATTAGTCATCCGCTTATCTGGTAAGGAAAACAAAAAAGAAAATATTATATCGATGTAGCTTGATAGGCTTTTGGGCTTCCAACCGATGCATGAGACTCGCGGTATGAATGATCGCTGCACTTTTCGGTTGTCATGCTTCTTCTCGAGCACGATAATTATCAGGTTGAGTAATCTTTGCAAAAAACAAAATATGTGTTTAAGTAAGAAACATTGAGCAAGGAAAACGCTTGGACGGTCTCAAAGAAAATGAAAGAAAATAAGGTCGGGCATAGCTACATAAAAAAATAAGCTTGAATTATAAGTTTTACGTTTGTCGACGAATTGATGAGTTCCTTGTAACTTAGCAGCTCTCCTTTGTTTACTGTGGCGGTCATAGTAGAATCCGAATCTAAGCCAGTAAATGAATTTTCGCAGCCGACCCGAATAGTTTTCATCCTAGCGACGGCGGAAAGCAGCTGCCTTAAGTCAGCAAACATTTATTGTTTTTCCTTTCTTTTATGTGGGCGTACTTTGAAACAAGGTCTAAAATGCTTCTAGACTTGTAGCCTGTGTACAGCCGTCCCCTCCCCTCACGGGGTGACTGTACACAGGCCAACTGAGACTTGCGGTCCAGACTTGTTACCATAGTTTCCTCTATTATGATTCCTCTCATCTTGATCATGTTACAGTTGTAAAATTCAAGACAGGCTGGGATTCCGTCTTTACATTCAGGCTTCATCGTGTTAAAATTTCTTTAATAAGGGTTTGGACTAGCACCCGCTTGACTTGCGCAACACAATGTCAGTGCTTGTGAGGTTTATATCCTGGTTGTTGAGTACTTCAGTTTTTTCTGACTGTCATATACACAAGATTAATATTTCTATCCCTGTTCTTACAATATTCTACTTTGCGTATCTAAACTAGTACTGTGGCTACTAGTCACACTTTCGCCCTGTTTAGTCGCTAGCAATAGTCACTAGTCATACGGAAAGCTGATATGAGCCGGGAAAGCGCACTCCTAGGAACAAAGTACCACCTGCAGCCTGTTGGAATAGACTAGTTCACATCGTAAAAGGATGTAGAATCAAGGTCAGAGGAACATTTTTTCCAATGGATATGTCTCTTTATAAGTGATAAAATGAAAACAAAAAACAACTGCCGTATAACTCGGTACATCAAGTTTACAGGAGGACCTGAATAAGTGGTTTGATATCTACTAGATGTGTGTAAACAAGCTCAATAATGTTTTTCATGAATAGACACTCCCGAAACAAAATATTCAGGTCGAATTTATAATCGAGTGAACGTTTTACCGACTAATTTGACAACAAGTTTTTGAGCCGACAAGTTTTTTTTTCCTTTCGCTTTTGACTTGGTCATGAAGCAAAGAATCTTTATCTATTTGTTTTTTCTCATTTCCGAAGAAAAGCCCAAACAAAACAAGACGGCTATCGCTTCACCAGCAACACTGAAAATATTTTTTCACCATTTACTCCGATTTTCTTTTTAAAAATCTGTGAGAAATATATCAGGGATTTCTTCAAAGGAAAAAATCACTCACCCCATAATCTCATTAGAAAAAACTGATCTAATTCTAACGTCAACGGCAGCACATAAAAATTATTGGAATGGGATAAAAATTTCCATCTGCTAAAGTAAAGATCTACGTACTGGTTCCTCAAACTTAGAGAACCATCAAACATAAACATACATAAATTAAAAAAAAAAAGAAAGCCAAATCATAATAGTGCCTTTCTTTTCGACAGCTGCATATTCAAATTCGATCGAGGCTAGTGATTTTTATTTTGAAACACAAACGGAAATTATTGCAGGCATATTGCCCCCGGCCAAATATATTCTATTCAAGAACTTTCACCAAATGTCTGACAAGGATCGGTTTTACAGCCCTTAAAAGATGCTCAAGTCCAGCTTCAATCTGTTTAGTCTGGCTTTTTCCTAGACCATAAATAGTCAAATCTATTCTCACTGAAAACAGCTCGTCGTGAGGGTTATGAAAACAGAAGACCAACAGTTCAACGAGACTCTCGCTGTAGGTATCAAAAAGAGAAACATGATGAATATTCACAGAAGGAATGAGACATTGCTCTCCACCTGATGCTGATAAATTGTGACGTCCTCATTGGCTATTTACTAATTAATATCGGCGGTTCCTCGGTATTCATAGGGAGTGCATATGTGGCAAGTTTGCTTCTAGTCATTTTCGACAAGGTTTCCAATCGGCTCGCAAACATCGGCCTTACTTTCTTCCCTCAGTCTGACTTGGACAAGAATTTCACACAAGTCTTGTTTGCATTTGCCCGATTAGTCATCCTCTCATCTGGTAGGTACAAGTAAGACAAAAAAGAAAATATTATATCGACGTAGTTTGATAGGTTTTTGGGCTTCCTACCGTATGAGACGCGCCGTATCTTGATTGATCGCCGCACTTTTCAGTAGCATAGTTCTTCTCGACCACGGTCGATCATCAGGTTGAGTAATCTTTGCAAAAGAGCCAAATATGTGTTTTTAAAAGTAAGAAACCTTCAGCAACGATAACGAAGCAAAAAGAAGATAAAATACAAAAGCTTGGACGGTCTCAAAGAAAATAAAGTTGGGCATAGCTCCATGCAAGTAAAAAAATCAGCTTAGAGTATAAGTTTTACGCTTGTCAACGAATTGATGTGTTTCTTGTAATTTAGCACCTCCCCTTTGTAAAATAATATGGGACTCTGCGTATCTGAACTAGTGCTGTGGCTACTAGTCACACTTTCGCCTGATTTGGTCGCTAGCAATAGTCACTAGTCATACGGAAAGCTGATATTAGGCGGGAAAGCGCACTCCTAGAAACAAAGCACCAACTGCAGACTTTTAGAATAGACGAGTTCCCATCGCAACAGGATATAGCATCTACAATAATAGACAAAGGAAATACACCAATACGTTTAACAGTTTTCAAAAACATGAATATACATCACGACACATGCGAGGGTGTTTTTTAGAAAGCAACATATTATAGTCGTCTTCCTGGCGCATCATCAAGGTCAGAAAAACATTTTTTCTGTTGGATATGTCCTTTCATAAGTGGTAAAATGAAAACAAAAAAACAACTTGGACGAAACAGCTGCCGCCTAATTCGGTACTTCAAGTTTTCAGGAGGACCTGAATAAGTGGTTTGATATCTACTAGATGTTTGTAAACAAGCTGAATAATTATATGAAACAGACGAAAGAAGACCATCACAGTTTTTGACGCAACTTTTGCAGTTGCGAAAAGAAAGTCTGAAAAATTCATTTCAGGCTTTCTTTTCGCAACTGCAAAAGTTGCGTCTATAACTGCCATGATATTCTTTCATATAATTCTTCAACCCGCAGTTCTCATATAAGCCTTTTTCATATATTCATAAATTCAAGCTGAATCAATGTTTTTCATGAAAAGACGCTTCCGAAACAAAATATTCAGGTGTAATTTATGATCGAGTAAACGTTTTAACGATTAATTTGACAACAAGTTTTTGAGCCAACAGGGTTTTTTCTATGACTTTTGACTTGGTCACGTATGCAGCAAAAAAACCCTCATTATTTTATTTATTTTTTTATCGTTTCCAAAGCCCAAACATTATAAGACGGTTAGCGCTTCATCATCACCACTTACTAATATCCCTTAAATTAAGTTGAAAGTAACCAAGAAAGTTTTTTAATACTAGATGCTTTTGGAACTGGTATTCAGTTAGGCTTAATGGTCGAGATATCCTAGCTGTTATAATAATGTATATAAGATTCCAACCACGAGGAATTTTCATTTATTTACTAAAACAAATCTCTTTTCCTTCCAGACACAGGCATATCACAGGTAATCTATTGCTTATAGAAACATGGAAGAAATCGTCGAAGAGTTCTTGAAAGAAAACGAAGTGAACAGTGGATGGCAGAACTTAATTCTACAGAGTGATAATTTGAAGCAAAAGCTAGAAAAGATTATAAAGGAATTATCAGTTTCCTACTAATATGGTAAGATACTCAATGCATTTTCACATGCTGAGCCCGGTGATATCAAAGTTGTTATTATTGGTACTTCCCCAGCTCCAGGCAAGTCCATAGCAAATGGATTAGCATTTTCTTCTGACCGAAATGAGAAAGATATCCACCATTCAGCAGCAATTCCAAAGGTTCACAACGCTCTGCGAGATGCCAACATACTTCAGCGCGATAAAAAAGATTATTATTGTGGACACCAGCAATGGGCAGAAAAGGGCGTGCTTCTCCTTAATGCAGCTCTTACAATAACCGAAGGAGATGGAGATTTCAACGATATTAAGAAGCACTGTAACAGGTGGAGAGAGTTTTTGCAGGATCTGCTTTGTGAATGGATTAATGAAACACTTATAAATGATAAATTGTTTGTAATGCGCTGGGGTTATCCTCTATCGAAAAAGCCCGGAAAGGTAAACTATGCTGAGAGTGTGTGGAGCAAGGCGGATAAGCTTGTGCAGGATAAACCGAATGTTCGTACTTTCGATTTAATACATCATCCCACTTATCCAAGAGAAGATAACTATTTTTCCAAAGACGCACCTGAGAATTTTAAAGAAATTACCGAACATTACAAGACCATTTTCAATACCCCCGATGTCAGGGATATCCTTGCCTCAACAATGAGTAATCTTGCAATAAGCAAAAAATCATAATTATGCTGGGCACTTCACCTAATTTATGATAAGTATTGCATGAGTAGTCAACAATGTTGGGCAGAATGCAAGTTATTTTCTAGGTTAGGTAATTTCATCAGCGAAGGAGCAGAAGCATTTATAACGATATACCCAAAATTGCAATAGTGTCTGACGCCGAGGAGCGAGGAGAGAGGGTTGTATTCGCAGGCTAGTTGTGAAGTATGTCTTAAAATTTGTTCTTCTTTGTGCAACATTTACAGCAGCAAACCGTTGCTGGAGAGGAAGAGCGCCAGATTACGATACCATATAAAACACTTGGTAGAATTGTCCTAAAACATGTAAAATAAATAATTTGCAAGACTGACTTTGGTAAGAATTTGATCTGTTTGAAGATTGTACATTTAGTAGTCATAATTGGTATTTGATAATTACTGGTTAGTTTAATCAAGCTTAAACTTAATTAAACTTGTTAATAGTTTAATCATATCTCCTGTCACCAATTTTGTATACCTTGTGGGACTATAGTAGGTGTATTTGTTTGTATAGTTTATAGGAATTAATATTATCGAGTGTTTGTAAATTAAGTCGTCATAATAATTAGTTGTTTAAGTATTGTAAATTAGTTGTTAAGTATTGTATTTCAGTTGTAAGTTTTCTGTCTTTTTCTTTCTTTTGATTTAATAGTATTGTAATTATTTTAGTTAAAGCTGTCTTTTATTCATGTGAATTCTTCACGTTTTTTTGCTGACATTAGGCTACTTAAGCCCCCGGCTTTGGTTTTTCTCATGTATTTTTCCGAGTGTGTGATGTGTAATAAAGTTATGCAATAATAATTAAAAAAGCTGCAACGTTCTTGCTGAGAGAATCACAAACGAACTAAGTATGTTTTTGCCATAAAAGCTTGTTAACGATTGATAGCCCAAGTTATTCATGTAACGCTTTGTATCCGATTGAACTATTACCGTATCTCAAACATGGCTAGGGGCTAACAAAGGTCTGATGTGAGATTATGATAGCTTCATATTTAGATTCATGAGCGACAAGTCTGTTCGACAAACACCTGGTCCAAAATAGATTGTAGTGTATGGTTGCAATCTTAGCAACATCCGCTGAAGACGCAGGGGAGCAGCTGTCAGGTGTTTCAGGTGGATGCTTTCGAGGGACTTGTGGTCAGTGTGGACGGTAAAACTTCGGCCGTACAGGTAGGTGTGGAATTTCTCGCAGCCGTAGACAACATCAAGCAATTCCCTTTCGATGTTTGGGTATCGTGACTCGACATCTGTTAGAGCTTTACTGGCGAAAGCGACAGGTTTACGGTCTTTTGTGAGGGCAGCACCTAGGCCTTTCATGGAAGCATCAACTTGAAGAATAGTTTCTTTCATTGGATCGAAGTATGTCAGAGTGATTTCGTTGGTGATAGAGTCTTTGATCTTATCAAAGGACTCTTGGTGCGCTGCGTACCATTTAACGCGGTTGTCCTCTTTCAGAAGCTCACGAAGTGGGGCCGTCAGTGCACTCAGGTTTGGGATAAATGGGCCCATGTAGTTTGCTAGCCCTAGGAAGGTTTGCAGCTCCTGGCGATTTGTAGGGAAAGACATCTGCTTCAAAGCAGAGACTTTGCCTGGGTCTGGCTGGACACCATCTTGGCCACAAATTACTCCATAGAATTTGATTTTCTCTTGCTTTACAAAGCACTTGTCAGGGTTTAGCTTAAGCCCGGTATCGATGCAACGATTTAGCATCGCGTGCATGTTGCGGTCGTGTTCCTCTGTGGTCTTCCCGACAACTACAATGTCATCTGCAATTCCTACGACGCCTTCGCATCCTTCAATGTTTGGTCTATCTTGGTCTGGAAAACGTCTTGAGACATTTTGAGCCCAAAGGGCATGCGCTTGAATCTGTATCTACCAAATGGCTAATTAAATGTAGTGAGGTAACTAGATTCTTTATCCAGGACCACGTTCCAGTACCCGCATTTTGCATCCACTATAGAAAATACTTTAGCATCAGCTAGCTTTGGTAGGATTTCTTCTAGGGTTGGAGTGACATGATGTTCTCTCTGAATGGCTGCATTGAGGTCTTTGGGATCCAGGCAGAGCCTCAACTCCCCGTTCTGCTTGCGGCGGTAAACAAGGCTGTTGACCCATTGCGTAGGTTTGCCTTCTTTGATCTTTGCTATAATGTCACTGTTAACCATCTCGTCTAGTTCTCTTTTGATGTCGTCCTTGAGGCTGATTGGCATACGCCTTGGGGGATGGACAACTGCAGGGACATTAGGGTCAAGTACTATATGATAATCGCCTTGGAACTTTCCCACTCCATTGAAGCATTCGGGATACTGACTGATCAGGTCCTGTTTGTCCTTAATGGGTTGCTCCTTGGAAACTGTACTGTTGCGGGGTGTGGGGTCATTTTGCTCAATAGAAAAGTTAAGTGTCAGCAGCTTCAAGTCGGTGGAAGTCGGGAGGCCTATTATTGCTAGGCCTGGGGAGTCTGTGACATAGAAGGATGCTCGAGCGTTTTCCCCTTTGTAGGAACAAGGCATGGTAACAGTACCGTGATGTTTGATTTGTGAGCCGCCATAGGCAGTGAGGATAACATCCGAGGATGACAAGGAACCTGGTCTGAGACTTCCATGGTCGTCTAGGTTGTGCGGATACATTTGACGATAGAGCCGCACCGGGAGTATGTTGCCCTGTGTACCGGTGTCAAGTTTGACTTTGAGGATGGTGTTCTTGTGGGTGTCCTGTGGCAGGTTTAGATTAATTGATACGAACACTTCATCTCTATAACGATTAGACTCTCTGCGCGAGACACCAGCTATGGTGATTGATTGGAAGACAACCGACACAAATGCTGCTCATAATGTTGATTCGGCGCTTGTCTGTGAGGCTTGACTTCCGGCTTGTTCTAAAGAGTGAAATCGTTGTCTTCGGGCTTTTGATTTACAGACTGCAGCAAAGTGGTTTGGCTTTTTGCAGTACAGACATGTCTGACCACGTGCTGGGCAGTTAGAGAGTGAATTGTGGGAGCGGCCACAGTTTCCGCATAACCGTGTTCCTCTTGGCGGTTGAGAATTTGATGGTTGGGTCCCCTGTGGTCCTTTCCCTGTGTTTTGTTTTTGGACCAAGTGAACGGTTTCCTCAGAGTTATTAGTGCTACTGCCCGCCATGGCAGATAGTTGTGCTTGAGATGCTTCGAATGATCTAGCAAGTTCCACCGCTTTATCGAGTGTTAGCGCGGACCCTTTACTTATTAGCTTTTCTCTCACTTTGGGCGAGTTAGTGCCGAATACAATGCGATCGCGATCTTTGAAATAGCAGTCTTGGGCGAGGATGCCTAGATCTGTGATGAACTTCGCCGCTGTTTCGGACGATCCTTGAACACGGCCGTGAAATTTAAATCTGGCGAAGACAGGGTTTGCTCTTTGACTGACGTGAGCTTCGAAGCGATCGTAATATGTTTTCAACTTACTCTTGTCCTCGTCGGTGATGTCAGTCCACGTATTGTAGATATCTCGTCCCTTTTGTCCGACCCAGATAAGTAGGTAACTGCATTTCTCGGCTTTTTGGCGTGATTTGAGCGGGCCGGAGAACATGAGCTCCACGTGGTGTTTGAAGCGACGCCAATTTTCTTTAAGATTATCACCGTCCCAGTGCATTTGGGGGCATTCGATGCCGCTTAGAGCCATTGATTTGTTGTTTTCACTTTTACTTCTGACACCAAGCAAAGATTCTGAGTCGTAACATACAAACTGTGTGGTTTTATTTTATGCTGAGCGGCAATATGGCCGAATGAATAGTAACATGAGCTTCGAATTTCTTGTATTGTAAGAGTGGAATTGATTGCTTTGAGAGAAATTGTTATTAAACCTTGGAGGTAAGTAGGAGTTTTTGCAAGAATACATAAATTGGCACAGTTAAAGCAAATGCATACCGTAAAATTCCGAAAATAAGCCCCGGGGCTTATATTTTTCAAAGGCCCTTTTTGGGGGCTTATTTTTGGAGGGGCTGATATTCGGAGGGGCTTATCTACGGAGGGAAATTTGCGTTTCAAAATCGATTGGGCTAGCTTTATATTTGGAATAAATTTGCAGTTTTTGCTTTGTTTTCCTTTGTATTTGATGGCAATTTTCCAAGTACAAGCCCCCGGGGGGGCTTACATTTGAAGGGGCGATTTAACGGAGGGTTTTTTGCGTTACCGGTTTGGGGGAGCTTACATTTGGAGGGGCTTATACATGGAAGGGCTTATTTTCGGAATTTTACGGTATCATTAAATTTTAGTATACCGAGGTCATTAAAGATGGGGTCTGTATGAGCATTGAAATGTGATTTATTAATAATTCTAATAATGCGCTTTTGCAGGATAACAAAGCGGCGGAGATTGCTTTTATAGTTCGAAGCCCAAACTATATTGCAGTAGTAAAAATAAGGATAAATTAAGGAAGTAGAGCATACGTACAGACGATTTAGGAAGAAAGAAGCTGCATATTGATATTATACCGATTGACTCCGCAACTTTATTTGCAACGTGTGATATTTCCGACTTCCAATTTAGGTTTTGATCCAAAATTACTCCTAGAAAATTTGTCTCCTTTACTTTAACAATAATTTGATTATCTAAACTTTTTTGAATATTACAAATTGAACGCTTTTGTCTTGGTTTAAAGACCATAAATTTAGTCCTTTTAAGATTTAGAGAAAGCTTGTTTGCTTTGAACCAGGTTGACAGTTTGTCCATCTGTAAGTTTCTGAAAGATAGTTCAGATCTTTATGTGACATGAACACATTGGTATCGTCAGCGAACAATATCAGATTTAATAGATTAGAAGTCGTTAATGTACAGTAAGAAAAATAGAGGTCCGAGGATAGACCCCTGAGGGACGCCACAAGAGATTTCATTTCTTAAATTAGAATATTTAAGCTGGCGTTGAGGCGGCGACGAGCGACGAGCGACGGCTGTTTTGCTTTCGTTTTCAGTGGTCCAATTTGACTTTGTTCGTGGATTTTACGAGCATAATGGCAACTTTTCGAGAAGTCCGAGACCTTCTAGCTGTTGCATGCTTTGACGACGTCAGAAGAGGATGAATTTCTATCGTTGTGGGATTTTAACGTGTCGCAAAATCTTGACTTTCCTTACGAAGACTACGGCCGATTTGACCTGAAATTTCACAGAGGTTTCGTCATTCAGACGATCCGTGATGACACTCCATACTTTTCTTCGATCTACAGTCCTTGCTTTGAAGATCCAGGTTCTGAAGCTCTGACCTCTTTTGCTAGGATCAAATCGTGAGCTTCTGTTCATACCGTGATCGAGCTACAAGAGGGAAAACAAAACCTTATTAAAACAGGCTCTGTCTATGGATTCACCCTTCGGGAATATCCCAAAGTTTTAGAGACAAATCGGAAGAACAAGAAAGCATTTTGTACAAGTAAGTACTTGCAATCTAAAGATTTAAAGTCTACAAGACGTAAACATCGCTCGGAACAATGTGCACCCCAGGAAACTTACACATTTATTTTGCTTTTTTCTCTTTCGCTGCGGGCTTCGCTTCCCATCTTTCTTCTTCACTCACCCCTCCGATGTGGAGCGTAATTTTCTCTGTAAAGCAAAAGAAATATCAAATATTTGCAAATAAAATACAAATATGAGCGTCAAGAAAAATTTCTTTGACTATATAGAGAAGTTTCCCTGTATTTTAGGTACTACAAATCGGAAAATAAAGTGACCGTCTCTCGAGGCGGCAAAACCTACTTTTCTCGCCGCCGCCACTGCAGGAGGACGAGGGCAACACTCTTCGTGATTATGCTAATTACCTCGAGAGCGGGAAATCTTACTTCCGGTTGACATCCACCTCGCCGTCTCCAGTGTTTGCTTAATTAAGGTCCCTGTTATTAGAATGAATCGAAAAAAGAGGTAAGTGGTCAGAGATATCAGTAATCAATAAACCACTTCTCGAGTGATCAAAAAATTTGTTTGCGAAAATGTTATCTAGCAATGTTGCGGTGTGAGAAGTTATTCCTGGTGGGACGTGTTATCATGGCAAAAAACATATTCGAGTGCAAGCCATCAAGGAATTAACCAGTGTTTTGGTGATGTTGAAAGTTAATTAAATTGAAATTGAAATCACCCATAATAAACATATTTTGTTCTCTCTAGACATTTTCGTTAACAGATCATTGTGTTTTGACACAAAGTTACCAACTCTCTAATTAGGTGGCCTGTTAATAACTCCACCGATAATATTTTTCCCATGGGGTCTTGATATTTCAATAAACAAAGATTTCGCCACATCAATATCGTCAAAACTCAAGTCAGCGCGAATTTTAAAATCAAATCAAGACTGACTGAAATATATAATCCAACACCACCATCAGTCCTATTTGGGCGATGCTTGTGTAAACTGCGATTTTGATAGTGAAACTTTCGGGCTGCCGATACCTCCTTGGTCATAAAAGTCTGTTCAAAAGTGTAGCGTGACAGGATTCACAGGCTTCCCAATCTAACCATTTGAGCGACGCTTTTTTTTAATGTAACAATCCAAATCAAGTTTTTTTTTTCTTTTTGTCCTAAGTTTTCTTAAAGTGTGCTTCCATACAATACTAAATAAGTGCAAAAATATCGTTTTTCACGTCAACTTCCCCCCGTTACCTTGTATGTGCCTTTGATTGAGTTCAGGCTTCAATCTTTAGCTATTTCAACGCGTTATTACCTATCAGGCGGCTGTCTTTCCTCTCGCATATGCAAGTTCCATTGTTTTGGATAACAGTTTTCGCAAACAATCTGTAATTATCTTTCAGTATATATTTTTTTCTAATCTGGTTATTCGATCGTCAAACTCTTGTTTCTGTTTATATACAGAGGAACCCTGCCTTGCGACCACCCCGTTTATACGACCACCTCTTGCCTCAGCTCACCTCCCATAGTTTTTCCACCCAGACGTGAAACCTCCCAGTCATTTTATTATTTTGAAGACCTCTTTAATGCGAACACCTCGCTATTACGACCAGGATTTTATGGCCCAACGCTGGTCGCATCAACGGGGTTCAACTGTATTTTTTAATTCCAGTTTTCCACATTGTAGAACCAAAAAAAAAAATGTGCGTCAGCTGGACTACAGAAGAAAAAGAACTAGAGAACTAAAATTTGGGCCTCGCTTATATGAAGAAAATTTGTCTCGAGTAGATGGGTCACCCGCCTACCCGAGCTTCCCTGAAAGAGGCAACGTTTCACGCATTTCTTTACAAAACATGGCGAACCGTTTAAATTACAAAAAGTTGGCTCGGCTAGAAGGGTGACTCACCTTGTCCAGTCACCCTTTGGTAATGGCCTAGCCGGGCCAACGTTTCTCCGTAGGCACTCTACGCGCTTTCCATTCAACAAAAATTCCTGTTTGAAATTTCGGAAAAACCACGTACCCAGTGGAAGGTACATTCCAGTTGCAAAGATCAAACCAAACCAAAGCCACCGCGAGTTTGCTTATCGTGCTTGTAAGCAGGATACAGATCAGTGGTCCTGGGGAAAACAATTTTGTCAAATGGAAGGGGACATTTCGGTCCGACCGTCTAGATCAAATCCGATCCGTATCGGTAAAGGGCTCGCATAGCCAAGGCGAGACAATTAGAGCATGCGCGAAGACCGGTTGGGGTCAAGGTTTTTTTTTTCTGGGAGGGTTGCTCTCCTACACGAGACAGGTTTTCTCCATATAAAGGAAATTACAATTTTCGGATACGAAATTGTAACAGAGAAGGAATAAGAAAAAATTTCAAATTTCTCGAAAAAAATAATATTGAAGTCCTTGTAATTTCGATCGAAAAGACTACTCAAGTTGCCCTGTGGATGACCGAACAGTTGTTATAATTATATGGCGCCGCAAAGAACCTAGTAATTTAGATAACCTAAAAAGATTTTCAATGTAATTAGGAGGAAACTGCCGTTGGGTTCTCCTGTCAACTATCGCCTAACGCTTCCAGTTTACTCTCTGTCATTTTGCCTTTTCTGAGTGTGCACTTTAGTACCGGTCTTGAGACTGAAACTTGGTGGCTCGTCAGAAATTCATGATCAGAACTCTTGAAAAGAAAGTCTCCGACCATAACTTTCTCTGGCAGTCATCAATGAAACGGACATTGAGGCTGCATCTGCTTCTGGGTCCGTTCAATTCTCGAAAGTCCCGATAATTAACGGGCTCCTAAAACTGTTGTTGTTTACATGCAAGATAGAAATTTCAATAGTTTTGCATCTAACATGATAAAACTATCATTTGATGAAAAAAATGAAGTATTTTGCTAGCCGGGACCCGCGCTCCTCTTATTCCTTTTACTTCGGTTTGAATATTTGATTTCGGGCCCGAAAAGTTATAGGGACTTTGGACGAACGGGCCCGTGGTCCGTTGTCTAAGGCCGCAAGACGGAATTTACTGGAAAAGTAAACTTAATGCTTTTGCCTAAACAGTGTCCTTTTAACGTGAATTTTAAGACGTCAGTGCCTAACCCATTAGTAAACACGTTTGATTCCAACTTTCTAACGTGCTGTATCTGCGGTATATCATCTTAGTGTAAGATTTTAAAGTTTGTTTGAGTAGCCGAGCATGCTGTAAGGAGGAAATTGCCTGATATACTTTGACGTATCCTTTGGTAAAGGAATGAGAGAGGAACAGGTCAGCGTTCTAGACCCCAGGTTGCCTTCATTGTATATGTTCGATACTAGAAACTGAAACTCATGCCTTAAGTCTTCACACTCAAGGAGAGGTTTGCAGACTTGAAAATCGCGCTACCTCATCTACCACTCCACAAGGCCGCCCTGCCTGGATAGCATTTCCTCAATTACTTTACAATATTTTCTTAGTTGCGTGTGCTAATGTAAGTTTTTTAATGCTGGTTAGCCTGTGCAAGCATTTGAAAAGGAGAGACAGGGAGACAGGGTTTAGAGCGAATTGCTTACCTAACGTCCTTGAGCAAGAGTTACAGCGTAACCCTTGGCTTTGGACGGAGTTTTCTATCCCCTCAACGATCTTTCGATCGCAGTCTTAAAACTGCCCCGAAAGGCGCTCGTAAATACTAAACGGAATGTGCTCATGCCCCTTGGGCATCCCATAATACTCCTTAAATCTAACGTATTCAATATGGCCGCCGTATCGATAAAAAGGCCTATTGTGCTTCACACCTATACTACAGGTTCCATATAGAAAGAGAAGTGCCGCCCCATGTTTGTTTTTAATCTATTTTGATGCATGACTTTTTAAAAGGAGAAACCTCAAAAGCGACCCATCCTACCCTCTTTTGGAGGGGGCACTGAAAAAAAGTGCCAATGATAGCTTGAGAGAGGTTTTTATTCATTTTATTCAATGGATGTACACACACACCCACACTCTAGCCACAAACACAAAGAGATTTGCAATCATGATCACGTTTTGGAAAGAAAAAACTCATCAAAAGGTTTAAACTTCAACAAAAGTGAAGAACAATCTCAAAAGGTACTCATCGTAGCATCTTTTGAAGGAGACAATGAAAAAGAGCAGTACGCCAGCTTCAAACACATCTTCATTAATTGCTGCCTTCGCTTAACATGTTTTATCGTTACTAAGTTAATAATTGATACTGTTCATTTTGAGGTCATTAATCCCCCCGGGGGGGGGGAGGGCACTCCATTACAATAACCTTATAGATGTTGCTCTAAAATAGTGTCAAGATTAGGAGAGCCGGACGGCACACCCCTACTACGAGTTCCCAGAAATACCCGCCCCCTCCGAGAAGAAAATGAAACATATTCTTTAAACTGGGCTAGCCACTAGCAGCCCAGTTAATAAGCAGTGAACTTTATTGGGAAGGTTGTCTACTGAAAATGGTTCTGCAGTTGATTGTCAAATGGCGCTCCTTGTGACAAGATGTCATCGCTAAAACATACAACCAACACAGAGGATTGGGATTAAGACAGCCTTTATTAATAACTGTAAAAACTTTACCTAATGCAAAATCAAAATCAAAATCAAAAGGAAATCTAACACTCCAAACCCAAATTGGAGTTAAGTGGTGTGGTGTGAAATAATAGCCTTAGCAAAGAGATCAACTGATTGAAGTCTGATAGTGAGTGGAACCGTAAGATAAAGGAGAACGGCGTCCAAATACCACTCGCCAAGTATCTTGATGAGTTTCAGCGGAATCCCTGCTTGAAAAGCAAACGAAGCCCCACCCCTACGGAAAGAGTGGCATGCATAATCTGAGGCTCCCGCTGGCAGGCCCAGGGAACGAAGAACAAAGCGAAGTTTCCATAAAAACATAGGGTGGGTAAAAATTTTTAGATGCAGATCTGGTGAACTGAGAAACGAAAAGGCTTGTGAGCCCGGAGATGCCTGTGAAGTAAAGGACAGAGCCCGGGTAATTGCTGTAGCAGGACAAAGGGGGGACCAAGTGATGAGGGGGATGCGAAGATGGACAACCCTTTCCCTGAACTGAACGGTTTTACTCCAGCGAATAGTAACCAAGAACCCCAGGGTGGAGGGAGATTGAAACTCTGAGCACACAAGGTCTTGAAAAGAATCAAGAGCCCCAGGCGTGCTGGGAAGAAGCTGACCTTTACGTAACATGCCAGAAAGGGAAACTGGACAAACCCCAGAACGAGGCATCAAATCTAGAACGCAAGTTAAGCACAGGGTGAATACGCAGCAAACGATCTGGGGTAATAGGTAACTTCTGGGAGGGACGTGCGCCCTTGTCCTTTATACACTTAGTATGAAAAATTTAATATAATTGTTAAAACGTAGAAATATAGGCGTAAGAGTGGATATGAATTCCACTTGCGTAAACTTGGGTTTGTTTTCACTTTTTCTGTGTAACCTGGGCTCAACTCATGGCCATTTCATACGATTTTGCGGCTCGTTGTTTGTTCGGTATTGTTTTCCTACATAGTGCGAAGTAAAGCAGGTTACTGTGTGCAGTGTCAACTGACAAATCTCTCCCACCTCAAAGAACCGCGCACTGATTTGCCATGATAGCGCCAAATCCCTTTATGCCAGGTGAGTTTCTTATCTCTTCCCCTCATCATGGGTATTGCGATGTAGTTTTTGTGGGAAATTGTTTGAAAGTTTTCGGTTCTGAACAATCTGACGTGCGCTCAAGAACCTCGATGACTACGCTTTGCGTGGTGAACGCGAACATTGACTCCCGGTAATCAATATTGCATGAGCATACATCTTCCTGACCTCAGATTGTAAACTGATTGATCGTGAGCGGTTGGTGAGCGTATATAAAATGTTCGCGTTCACCACGCAACACGTAGTCATCAAGGTTCCTGAGCGCACATCAGATTGCCTAGAACCAAAAACTTTAAAAAAATGTAAGTATTTTGAAAAGACAGGCAGGAACGACAAGAACAGTTGTCAGCGAGTTCTTATGAAGCGCGATCTGCTAACCCGTTCTCCAAAAGTGAGTGATAACAACGTTTACCGCTTCGATTGTTCCTCTAACAGCGGAAAAGATAAGATAAGACAAGAAAGCCACCCTTTCTGATAAATAACGAGCCGTGATCACATGCCAGTTTGTAATACTAGTACAGTTGAAAAAAAAAAACCATCATTCTGACGGTTGTTCTGTTTCACACTTTCTCTTGACTGGTTTCCACTTAGTTTCCACTGAACTGATTGATATACTTAACGCAAAATGAAAAATTTCTATAAAAAAATATTCAAGAAGTTTACGTTGACGTTTAACTTTGCAATAAAATGCTTGGACTCTTCAGTCGGAGATCTCTTTTGTTTTTCTCCCCTCCCCCCACCCCCCCACCCCCCCCACCCCCGCCTCTTTTGACCTTCTTTGCAAAGTGACGACTGTAAAATCTCTAAAAAGCATCAGCTTTCACTCATAATGTTGACTTTAGAAGCAGGCTCAAGCCTTTTTTTTACAATGGTAATAAATTACCTTGAATTACACAGCAGTTTTCCTGACTATAAACCACCCGAAAAAACTGACTGGTCAGCAATAGTTGGGTGTCCTGTTCCTCTCGCGTTTTAGGTCTGGGAGCGAAAGTATGTGGCTCCGCATATTTCAAGATGGCGGATCACTATTCCATTTGCTGCACGCAGCGAATTGTGCTATACGAAACGAAAGCGGTGACTATAATTTTTCTTGTGGAGTTTTTATTTTTTCTTCTTAACCTGGGCTGTGGTTGAACTTGCTTTTTACTCTTTCCACAGAGGTTTTTCCTTGTCGGTTCGAACAACGCAGAGACTCGCTTCCGTGTGCTGAAGATAGACAGAACGGAACCTTATGAGCTGGTGTTTTTCGATGATAAGGTTTGCTTTCAGCTTGTCTCTTTATTGTATCAGGTGAAGCTCCTCCAGGAAGCAATGTAGAAACCTGGCAAGTTTGGAGCAATTCTCATAGGGGTACGATTTCTGTACAACCCCATTTGTTTATTATGGATTCAGCACTTTCATACTATTTCACACAAATAGTTGATATGAATAGGGTTGAAATGTGGATGCATAATAAATGTATGGGGCTCTATGGAAATCTTACCCCCATGTTCCCTTAGCTAGCAGACATACCAAGAGGATCTACAATTGGGTTCTCTAATCCTGCTTTCCTGCCTATTTTTTTCCTCTTTATCTCGCTATCCCGCCCTAATTTTTCACGAGTTTCTTGCTTGAAAATTCAGGGAAATAGACATTGATCAAGAGAGATTATTCTCTCTTGATGTTTAATTTATATGGCCTTAGACTACCAAACTATTGTTGCTTTCCATCGATACTGGTTGTTCTGTCCACGAAAAAGTAGAAAATGTTGAGTTGGTCAACAAGACAGGAATGCAGGACTTTTTTTTAAAACAATGTGACTTCTAACCTCTGTGATTCATATTTGATAGCTCTTTCCAGTGATGAAAACAGCAAAAACAGAAATGAAATGATGAACATATCAAATTCATATTTCATACATTGGAACTGCGAAACAGAGAAATAAATGCAAAGAAGAACAGCACAGTTAGAGATGCAACTGATACAGTTGAGAAAAGAATCCCTGAAAAAATTGGCAGGCTTGCCACTAATTCAAACCCTGACCTTTTCTATATCAGAGCAGTCTGCTGCAAGGTCTGCAGCTATTATTAATGTCATCTTGCTATGCTCCTCCCCACACTTGGCTGCTAAAAATCAAACCACAGTTCTTTCCCACAGTTAGCCAATTAGAATTCAGCTTCCATTTTCTGGAAGGTGTTCAAGCCACTTTTACGGTACAGTGACTCCTCCAATCATAGCTTTGCTTTTATCTCTGCCCCATGTATAAATGACAGAACAATTAAAATCATTGCGTGAAAACAAGCAATCAACTGTAGTAGTGTTTTGTTGTTGTAGTTGAGTGACTCTAGTCCTATTCAAAATTTATGAGATAAGCAGCAGCAGCAAGCAAGTCGAGAAAATGAAATATGAAAATGGGAGACTTGGTGACCCATTGGTGCAATATGTAGGAGAATCACCCATGACCTCAAGAATGTCCACTACTTTGAAGACTAGCTCTCAAATAGGTCCAAATGTATGGTAGTCACTGGAGAAGTGTGGCTTTAGAGATTTGAAAGTTTAGTTTAACCTTACTTGTAATATAAGTTCATATAAGATTTTATTATTCAACTTAGGTGGAGTACACTCAAAGGCAAATCAAGGATTTGTTGTCAATGATAAGTGCAGGAAATATGCCGAACAAGAACAGAGCATATGAGACAACAAATCGTGGACTGCATAGGAGTATCTCTGCATATGGGATTGTTGGTAAGATTCGTATCATGAAGGAAATGGGGCAAGTTGTTTGAATCCTGATTAACTGGGCTAACTGTCAAAAGATCAAGCTAGTTGTCATGGTATTGGATTTAGGCAAATTGTCCTTCAAAACAGCTCAGCTTAAGAGTATAATAAATTGCACTACTGCTCAAGAGTAAATTGACAGTGAGTGTTTTGCTTAGTTCTAAACAAATATGTGTTAAAGTAAGTGGTTTCAAATTACACACGACAAATGCAAGGCTGTCACTAAAGAGCTCAAGTTAATAATGAGTCCAGGTATATACAAATAGTAGGCAGGGAACTGAAGAGTTGGGAAGTTATTTTGCTTTTTTATATTATTTTGTTTCTTTTGAGAACAGCCAGGGATCATGTTCGTAGTAGCAGTCAGAGGAAATTCTCAGCCCTTAGTGCGTGTGCATAAAAGCACTGATGGTCGGTGTGAATTTCTAAATGTGTGAATGGTTATTGTTCTTTTTCTCAAGAAATGACAATTAGTGGTATTGTTTCCTTGAATCCCTTTGAGTGATGAACATTTAAACATCCTGGTTTCTTAAAAAATAAAAATTCAAAACTCAAGAGCCAAGATCAATCCTTGTGTCTTGAAGCTCAATTTGTTTGAGTTTTTTAGACATAAGAATTGCAGTTTTAAGGATTGAGTTGAAACTGTCCACTTACTTTTGAACAGTACTGCTCCTTATGCCCCGATAACCAAGTTAAACTACCCATTTCTTTCTGTAGGCTGCTTTGATTGTCATTTGAAAGAAGCACTTAAGGGATGTAACAAAACAAAATAAGCTACAGATACCATCATAGATTACAGTTTGGTTCCTAGCCTGCAGACTTATTTTTTAGATTCGGGGAAAGCTGCTTGTTGTTTTGTTTTTTTGTATTTTCATGGATGCCACTTTTGATTTTATTCGCTGAAGAAGATTGGCGGAGAGTAGACGTAACAACCCTTGGGTTAAGCACCTTAATCGTGGTTATTGTTACTCGAACAGAACCATTGACACATTCAATTAAAATGTCTGCAATACAGGCTTCCCAATGTTACAAAAAATTGAAGGCAACACCTAAAGTGTGCCATTAATCTACAGCTTTCAAGGACAATCTCCATGGGTTGCTATTTGTACATGTATACACATTTTTTATGTAGCAGTAACAGTCATGAACAGATTGAGGGCCACTCTTCCAGGCCTTTCACTGGTAATGGAGGAAATATTAACCTGTCTGTAATTCATTTGTTTTTAGGCTTTGTGCGATTTCTAGAGGGGTACTACATCATACTGATCACAGAACGGAGAAAGTAGGTTCAAGTGATACTGTCAAAATAGAGCTCACATCACTAAATTCTAATTCCTGCTAGCCACTTTGTTGAGCTCACTGCTGGTCTTCATCAGGCAATGACTAAGACTATCATTAGCACCATGATCACAGTGATTGATATTCAAAAATATTTTATCGTGATTTAGGTTTCCAAAATCCAGGTACATGATTCTATTGAAAGTCCCTCTCAGTAAATGGACATCATCTTCTGTATGCAATGTATAGTCAACTTCTTCTTGGAGACTTCATAGTGCATTATTTTAGTGGAGCTATTGCAGATTTTGTTGTTGTTTTTTTTTTCTCAAAGCTGTTTTGAAAATGATAAAGTTAGTCAGTCAATAATGCTGATATAAAAAAAATTTTGTTTGTGTTACTCTCCTTTTTCAGACAAGCTCAGATAGGTGGACACAGTATCTACAAGATTGAGGATACAAAGCTGATCCCAATAGCAAACGAGCTTGTCAAACAAAAGTTTCAGCATCCTGATGAGGCCAAGTTAGTTACGCTGCTCCTTTTCTAAACAACAATAAAATGCATGTTCATTGTTTTAGTTTTGAAAACATTGGAGAATTTTCAACATGATACATATAAGAGACAGTACTGGTTATTGCCATTTCAAGTGTTCGAAGTAATACTCACTTATTACTTGATAAATTTTTGGACTTTTAAGTGTGGTGCATGTTTAATTGTGGAGCCAAAGGAAACTTTTATTTCTGATGAGCAAAGCATTTCAGAACAATGACAGTAACAAAAAATTGAACATATGTACAGTGTATTTTAAGCTCTAACAGCAATTATAGCAGTAATATTAGATTTGCGTTAACTACGTCCAAAAATCAATTTTTCAGCATTTTTGATAGAGGATGGGGCACTTATTTAGGGGCAGCATCCTTTGAGATAAATTCATCATACTGTTGAGAAAGTCCGGCCTTTATATCTGTTGATAACAGAAAATCAGCCTTGATCTTCACTTTTTTTTTCCAATTTCTAGGTATGTGAAGATCTTTCAAAATGTGGATCTTTCAAGTAACTTTTATTTCAGGTACATGTAAACCTGGTTAACAGTTCAGTGTACTGATCACAGATTAAGAAAAAGTGTTTCTTCATTTTCTTCTAATTTTATAGATGTAGTTTAAGTTTGAATTAAGCTTTTGCCCATTCCCTTCCATAAGTCTTTTATGNTTTTTTTCCCAATTTCTAGGTATGTGAAGATCTTTCAAAATGTGGATCTTTCAAGTAACTTTTATTTCAGGTACATGTAAACCTGGTTAACAGTTCAGTGTACTGATCACAGATTAAGAAAAAGTGTTTCTTCATTTTCTTCTAATTTTATAGATGTAGTTTAAGTTTGAATTAAGCTTTTGCCCATTCCCTTCCATAAGTCTTTTATGTAATTACATGTAGCTTTGGGGAAGTATTCCTATTTCTTGTACTTGGAATGACATGTAACTGACTTTTGAACAACTGTTGTAATGGAAATACAAATAATAAGTAGATGTTAATTATGCAAAGTCTTCTCCTTTTCCTTTTGACCTGATAGCTACAGTTATGATCTCACTCACAACCTTCAACACCAGATGGGTCCTATCCTGAACCCTAAGCCTGATTTAGCTCCTACAGAATCTTGGCAAGCCTGGAAATCATGTATTCATGTCAACGACAAAACAGTCAATACGTCTGATGTGACTGATAGTACTACATCTGCTGTAGAAAGTCATGAGCAGTTGAAACAAGAAAGCACCCTTGATAAAACTGCATGTGACAATCAGGTACTCTCTAATGATCATAATGATGCAAGCAATGTTGTTAGCAGTGATGAGAGGAATGTATATGTTGAAGACACTGCGAAGAAAGAAACTGGAAAGGTAGACAGTGAGACGGCAGCAGCAAATGCTGATTTATCCCGTGATGGTGACTTGAATACTGTAGGAGTAAGAGTGAACGGAAATGCTGATCCATCCACGGACACTGTTTCTACCTTGTCAGCTGTAGAAACTGCACCTTCAAGGGACCAAATAGTTCATGAAAGTAATGGTGATCTTTCAGTTAAGGACAGTTCTGTGGGTACACTTGATGGTCAAGCATCAGCTTGTCCAGGGTGCCAAAAAATAAGACGACAGAAGGAGATGCCATTTTTGAACAAACGCAAGTCCTGTAGTAAGTTTGTGTGGAACAAATATCTCCTGAAAGGCTTTGAGGGAGCTGTTCATTCTGACTGGGTTCTGCACATTGTTAATGGCTTTGTGGGACAATCCAGTATCCTTTTTGCAATAATGTTCTTGAATCCTTATTTTTCTTGTAAATTAATTTAGAGTGAATGGCCTCTACCAGATGTTTATTTCAGCCCTTATTGTCAATCATGTTGCTCATTAACACTTTTGGTTAATGTCATACTAACAGCCTGCTAAGACAACCCATAAAGTGAAGGGAAAGTGTTGGTTCTAATTTTGTACTTTAAACAGTCACATCATAACTCCTCCTTTTTGAAAGGAAATTTACATTTTAAATTAGTTTATGCCTTTAAGAGGGCTGGTTTAAGACTGAATTGGACTGAAATGAAACTTTCAAATGACAATGCAGCAGAACTATAGCAATTCTAATTATAACTTTAAGCTGCTATTGTTTTCCTACGAAAATATATGCTTATTTCTTGCTTAAATTAGTTCAAACAAAGTTGAAAGTTGAACTGTTACTAGAAATCTTCATAGGCACCTTCACCTAAAACCTTCACAAGTGAAAAAAGGATTTTATTCCTTTTTGTAGATCATTCACTTGAGGTCTGGCATAATGATAATTTTCCTTCTTACCAATAATTTGCTGTACAGACTAGATAATATTTAAATCAGGTTCATTGCCTTGACATTTTCTCTAGATATTTGTGTTTATGGACGACCCATATATGTGACACTTATTGCACGAAGGTCCAAGGAATTTGCTGGAACCAGATTTCTTAAGAGAGGAGCCAATGATGAGGTTAGTTTAGCTATCAAACCTCCCAAAGTGGGGGGTAGGGAGGGGAGGGTAAAGCAAAAACTGACAAGAACCACAAGGTTTTTTTGTGCATCTTCATGATTTGCTGTTCCCAACATTAACAATAAAGAATTAATGATTTTTGATGCTCTGTTATTTAGAATATTGTCTTGAGCTGCCAACTTGAGATGTATTTTGTGTTCATTCCAAATGAAACTTCCAGCAAACCTTTTTGAAAAGTTCATTTCCATAGATGGCTTGATGTTGTTGTAGGGAAATGTAGCCAATGAAGTGGAAACAGAGCAAATTGTCAATGATGCTTCAGTTCTGTCTTTCAAGAGTGGCAGGTTCACCTCCTATGTGCAGCTGAGAGGATCTGTCCCTTCTTTCTGGTCACAGGTAAATAAAACAATTTACATGTCTAGCGTGACTTTGATGAAATTAGATAGACAGTTTGAGATAAAACAGCTTTCAACACTTGATTAAAATGCCAGCATTGTCAGATAAAGATCATTCTAGAGGATGGGGAGAAATGGCAGTGATGGTATGTAATTCCTTTAGGGTTGTGTAATGTGCCTACAACCTTTAAGCAACTGATGCACTGTCTGCAAAAGGGATGCCTTTGCCAATTTACTTTTTTGGTATCACTGTGTTATCAGCAAATTCAAGCCAAGGAAATGTTGCCGAGTCCATGTTATAAATATCTTGAACTGTAAACACTCTAGGTCCTCTCCCATCTTTATTGTTCTCACAATCCAAACAAATAAAACAAAGCTGCTTCAAGCAGTGCTGGTGGATAACCATAGGAATGAGCCACATATGTACCCTATTTTGACTTTTTTAATGTTCATTCAAATGTGCATGTGTCCAAGTCCTGTTGAAGTAGCACACCCTCTTAAAAGAGCTCACGCAGCCTTGTGTAAAGATGCAAAAGACAAATCCGTGTCTCCTAATGGTAGGGTTAAGACTTCAAAGGTGAAACAGACGTTGGCTTATATCTAAGGTTTCAATGACAAACCAAACTGTCTTCAGTTTGGCATTATTTTGCATTCATGGTATCATTTGAAATCTGATCATTCCTGAACTCTTCTTGATTTTTAGGAGGTTAAACAGGTCATGGTCCCTAAACCTCAAATCATTGGTAAGTTGAACTGCTAGTGCAATTTTGAAGCCTTTTGAAATGAGTAGTCAGTATTATTTTATGATTTCTGTAAGTATGTTTTCTTTCCGCAGTAATAAACTGAAGCAGGTTTTGTCTTACCTCTTTTCAAGTGTTTGCTGTTTTGTATAAGCTATAAATCTAAGGTACAGTTGTAGATATTGTATAAAATTGCTGATTGTCTCCAATTCAGATCACCTTATTCACAATCACAAATTATTCATGTTTTGTTCAGTTGACCGTGCCGATCCTTTCTGCTCAGCTGCTGGTCAGCATTTCAACCAACTCTTGAGAAGATTTGGTGCACCTGTGGTTATTCTTAATCTTGTCAAGGTGGGTCTAAAAAGGACATGTTTCACAAATATGCTGTGGTTTTAGTATGCCATTGAATAATGCATTATTTATAATATCATTACTACCATGTATTGTTGCAGAAATTGCTCATACCTCCCATACACTTTCTTAAACCTCTCCACTCAAGAAATTCCAATATACTGGTATTAAAAGAGGCATTGACAATGTCTGTTCAGTATGTCCACTGTCCCTGCAAAGGCAGAAATAACACTAAAATAATGTGGCTTGTGTTAGATTGGTGCTATCTGGGGACAATGTACAAAGATGGATAATGAAAAGAATAAGTGTGATACTTCCTTAGGAAGAAGTTTCTTCCCTGGCTGTTAACCAACCATAAAACACCTAAGACGAATACCATGCAGTGAGCAAAGGTACCTGGTGGGCAAGCTGTGAACCTGTGGAGAATGTGTTTTATCAAAATCCCTTCTCCCTGGCTGCATCTGACAAGNAATCACAAATTATTCATGTTTTGTTCAGTTGACCGTGCCGATCCTTTCTGCTCAGCTGCTGGTCAGCATTTCAACCAACTCTTGAGAAGATTTGGTGCACCTGTGGTTATTCTTAATCTTGTCAAGGTGGGTCTAAAAAGGACATGTTTCACAAATATGCTGTGGTTTTAGTATGCCATTGAATAATGCATTATTTATAATATCATTACTACCATGTATTGTTGCAGAAATTGCTCATACCTCCCATACACTTTCTTAAACCTCTCCACTCAAGAAATTCCAATATACTGGTATTAAAAGAGGCATTGACAATGTCTGTTCAGTATGTCCACTGTCCCTGCAAAGGCAGAAATAACACTAAAATAATGTGGCTTGTGTTAGATTGGTGCTATCTGGGGACAATGTACAAAGATGGATAATGAAAAGAATAAGTGTGATACTTCCTTAGGAAGAAGTTTCTTCCCTGGCTGTTAACCAACCATAAAACACCTAAGACGAATACCATGCAGTGAGCAAAGGTACCTGGTGGGCAAGCTGTGAACCTGTGGAGAATGTGTTTTATCAAAATCCCTTCTCCCTGGCTGCATCTGACAAGATGTCAATCTACAAACAAACCAAACCATGAAATATCAAGGAGCGTTTTGTCTTCCCCCCCCCCCCACCTCCTCACTTTTTTGCTATTGCCCCAACTTTCACATGGTAACTCACTCAGAAACGCTTGCCTAGAAGGCTATCATTACAATTGTGGAATGTGTCCTCCTAGGGACCTCATGATACTGGTTGTATGGGCACCATACTAAATACAAGTGATGCTCCCCTTTTGAGAGAGCCTCCAAGGAGATAACCCTTTGCAAAGAGGACAGGTGTTCAAAGCCATCAGGGATCTGTACATACAACAGATAATATAATCTTGAGCTTTTTAACATCCCATGTGCCTTCACCATTCTCCTCTTAAGAGAAAAAGGACTGAACAATCAGTTCTTAAGAAATCAGACACTGGAAAGTTTGAGGCCAAACGATACACTTGCCCAACCTCACTGCATTAAAATTCAACAGACTGTTTCAGTCGGAATAGTCAGTCTTAGAGGATGGGGAGGAATTCCATTGATAATACGTGATGCCTTTAGGACTTTGTAATGTGCCCACAAGCTTTATGCACCTGACACGGTGTGTTCAAAAGGTTACCTTACTTAAGTAACTGTGCTATCATCATTGCACATCTGAAAGCACTTACTGGGTTGCACCAGGTAAACCTGAAGATTAATTCCAGACAGTTTCGTGGATTTTCGTATGGTTCAATGACCACACAAGGGAAAAAGATTAGCATGGAACGGAACAATTCCCAAACCACAAAACAAAAGCTGTCTACAATTGTTTCCAAATACTGAGAAACAGTCCATAAAGTGCCAATTGTTACAATACTGCATTGAATTTTTTACTTTTTTCATATTGTAGAAAAAGGAGAGAAAAAGACACGAACAGATTCTAAGTGATGAACTTGAAAGTGCAGTAACTTATCTCAACCAGTTCTTACCATCACAGCACGCAATACAGTACAAAGCTTGGGATATGGCTCGCTACAACAAAAGGTCAGCTCAAGCTTTACTGTTTTTGTTGACAGTGACTGACATTTTGACAACCTGTGCGGAAGTTATCTTTGACCCTAAAGATGACTACTGCACAAGTTGTCGAAGCCTCAGTCATTGTCAACAACAACAGTCCTTTTCACGACTACGTTCACCCAGACGATCATGCTCAACCTAATATGAATATACCAAGTGTTACATATCCTTAGATTTTAAGTAGATCCAATCTGTTCTTTTGCAGCAAAGACTGTAATGTGATGGAAAAGTTGACCATTATTGCAGATGAGGTAACTAGATTAGTTTATGTACCTTAACTTTTATTTACAAGCCACTAACATAATTAAGCTGCAATACCTTCATACTTAGTACATGCCTACACTAATTAATTTCTGCACCTATCCCTAATCCCGAAATTCAATGGGTTACTGCCAGAGTTACAGCTATTATACAGGAGTTTTTGTTGTCCTTAGGTTTTGGTTCCTTCAAAATGTTGAAGATCGCCATTGACCATTACAGTAACAGGGAGTTACCATTGATGGGGAAGATTTGATTCATTTGCTTTACCGGCCCAAGTAGTGTGTGGTCATATTTGAAGAACGTTCTTCCTTAAGCCCATCACCTCTCATCAACGCATAAAAAATTTGCCTTAAATCAACCTTGTTATCAAGATCTCCTCAATTGATTACAAACAGCTTTTACAGACAACCATTTCAAAAGCCCTCCAGTCTTTTTGTTATAAGGCTTTTTCTTAAAATCTATATGCTCATATTTAT